>WBNM01012105.1:29503-94353 GCA_013399055.1 Ramphastos sulfuratus
CTGAGAACTGGACACAGTACTCCAGATGAGGTCTGACCAGGGCAGAATAGAGGGGGAGAAGAACCTTCCTTCATCTGCTGAACTACAAAGAAGAAGAAAAAAGAACCCACAACCAAAAAAATCTCAAAACAACAAAACAAATGAACAAAACCAAGCCCCAATGAAAACCAACACCCAAACCAAAATTAAAAAAAATAACTAAAAAATGAAACAAATCAAAACCATCCCAAATCAAACCAAAACAAATGAGCAAAACAAAATTTAAAAAAAAAAAAAAAAAAAGAAAAGGAAATAGAATCATAGAATGGTTTGAGTTGGAAAGGACCTCCAAAGGTCATGCAGTCCAACCCCATTGCAGTAAGCAGGGACATCCT
This sequence comes from Ramphastos sulfuratus, assembly GCA_013399055.1. Classification (NCBI taxonomy): domain Eukaryota; kingdom Metazoa; phylum Chordata; class Aves; order Piciformes; family Ramphastidae; genus Ramphastos; species Ramphastos sulfuratus. The sequence goes on from WBNM01012105.1 coordinate 29,878, forward strand.
CCAATTAGATCAGGTTACCCAGAGCCCTGCTGAGCCTGACTTTGCAGTCAGCTTGGGTTGAGAGTATAACTTCCTTCACCAAAAGGTGGAGAAACATTAGATAGAAGAGTTTATTCATCAAGATATTTTCCAGAGTGGCAAAACTTGGTATTTAAGTCCCCTTCAAGCTGAGGCAGGACTGACTAGGTCTCCTAGTCACCTAGCAATCCTATGCACATGAAACCTTAAGAGAAGTTAAAAAGAATCTAGAAGGACCAAGTATGAAGCAATGTCAGTCACTTCAACTGGGTCAGTCCTGATCATGAGATGAGTCCCAGCTATAATTCTTTGAAGGCCTTAAGGGGAAAGAAATTCAATACCTAAAGAGGTAACACCTTTGATGGCAGCTTTTTATAATGACATTTTTAGGCTCTGATCCCTGAATTGCTGTGAAGTTTTGCTTTCAGCACCTAAACATATTAGGAGACTATTTCTGTGTCACAAGACAGCTCAAGGCTCCATGAAGGACATTTGGACTTCAGAGCTTTCTGCAGAAAAAAATATTTTCAAAATAGAACCCTGGCTTCTATAAATAGCCTTGGGCAATCAGAAAGTTTTTTTGACACTACATATATTCTCCATATTAAGCCCCCAGCAAAAGGTTCAATCAGCAGAAACCAAGGTTCAATGAAGAGTTGAACCAAAGGCACAGCCCTTTAAATAGTCAGTTTTGTGCCACAAAACATGACACTTCACATAATCACAGAGTGGTAGGGGTTGGAAGGCACCTCTGGAGATCATCCAGTTCAAATCCCTTGCCAGAGAAGAATTTCCTAGGGCAGGTCACACAGGAACATGACCAGAAAGGTTTGGAATACCTCAAGAGATGGAGACTCCCCAACCTCCCTGGGCAGCCAGCTCATGTTCTGCTAGCTTCAAAGGGAAGAATTTGTTCCTTCTGTTTATGTGGAATCTCCTGTGTTCCAGTTGCCCCTTGTCACTGGTGACCACTGAGAAGATTCTGGCTCCATTCTCCTGATACTCACCCTGTAGGTACTGATCAGCACTGATCAGATCCCCTCTCGGTCTGCTCTTCCCCAGGCTAAAGAGCCACAGGTCTCTCAGCCTCTCTTTGTAAGGTTCCAGTGCCCACATCATCTTAGTGCTCTCCATTGGACTTTCTCCAGTAGTTCTTTGTCCTTTTTGAACTGAGGAGCCCAAAACTGGACACAGTATTCCAGATGGGGCTTCACCAGGGCAAAGTGGAGAGGAGGGAGATCCTCTCTCAACCTACTGGCCACATTTATTGAACTCCTATTTCCAACCAAGTAATCCTGCGGTGCTTGAACCTTAATCCATTCCTCAACAGCTGATTGAAGCAGGCATGAAATAAAGTGTTTGAATAAAACAGAACTATCAGTCATCAAGTCTGCTGTCAAGCTCTCTGGCAACCAGTGAACCATAGGAAAGCAGAGGGGTGTGTGAAAATACACTGGAAATTTGCTGCAGCCAGACCAGTAGTAAGCAGCCTTCTCTAATAAGACTTTAGTAGAGACAGAGTTTGCAGACACAGTTTTCTAGTGACAATTTTCTGGTGCTTTTAGTTTCCTACTGAGGTGTGATCAAACCAGCAGAAGCTGTCTGTATGCATCTATTTCTCCACGTGACTCCAAAAAGGCTCCAAAAAATGTTTAATACTCAACAGCCATGGCACAGAAAGATCAGTCACTAATTTCACAGCATCTCTCTGATGAGGAGAGGCTGAGACACTTGAGGCTGTTTAGCCTGGAGAAGAGCAGACAGAGAGGATCTTGGCAATGCTGGTCAATATGTATTGGTGGGGCTCACGAGGATGGCACTGGACTTTTTTCCTTGGTGCCCAGTGATATGGCAAGGGGCAAGAGGCACAAACTGGAACACAGAAGGTTTCATTGTAGACTTACTGAAAAAAAAAAAAAAAATTCTTTCCTAGAGCCCCAGGCCAAGTGGTTCTGGCAACTCTGCTGTCTGGGACAGGTGCCATCATGTACTGAACACAGAATCACAGAATCATAGAATGGTAGGGGTTGGAAGGGTCCTCCAGAGATCATTGAGTCCAATGCTCCTATTTGAGGGTAGAAAGGCTCTACAGAGGGATCAATGGGCTGGGGCCAACAGTGTGGGGTTCAATAAGGCCAAGTGCCAGGCTCTACACTTGGATCACAACCACCGCATGAATGCTTCAGTCTTGGGAAGAGTGACTGGAAACAGCCCTGCAGAGAAAGACCTGGGGATGCTGGTTGACAGCCAGCTGAACATGAGCCAGGCCACACTCAGGTGGCCAAGAAGGCTACCAGCATCCTGACCTGGATCAGGAACAGTGTGGTCAGCAAGAGCAGGAAAGAGATTGTCCCTCTGTACTCAGCACTGGTGAGGCCACACCCCGAGTCCTGGGTTCAGTTTTGGGGCCCTCACTACACTAAAAACATTGAGATGGTGCAGCATGTCTGGAGAAGTGCGATGGAGCTGGGGAAGGATCTGAAGAACAGGTCCAGAGAGGAGTGGCTGAGGGAACTGGGGTTGTTTAGTCTGGAGAAGAGGAGTCTGAGGGGAGACCTTGCTCTCTACAATTCCCTGACAGGAGATTGTGGCAAGGTGGATGTTGGTCTCCTCTCCCTAAGAAGTGATAGAATGACAGGAAATGGCCTCAAATTGAATCAAGGCAGGTACAGGTTGGATCTTAGAAGAAACTTGATAACTGAAGGGGTTCTCAAAGACTGGAACAGACTCCCCAGGGTGGAATCCCCATCCCTGGAGGTGTTTCCAAGAGGCACAGGTGTGGTGCTGAGGGATGTAGTTTAGCACCAGACTTGGTAGAGTTAGAGAATGGTTGGACTTCAAGATCATAAAGGGCTTTTGCAACAGAAATAATTCTATCTCCTGTCTCTTTTCCTGGAACAGTACCCCTGTGCCAATCTAGCATGATTTCAATATTCCAATAATCATTCTTAGAAATATTATTGTCTGCCTACCAAACCCCTGCTATCAAAAGCCCCACGGCCCTAACAAGCAAAGACAACCAAATGTCCCTCTCCAAAAAGAAAAGCAAAACAAAGGAAAGAAATGTCACCCACAGCAAACCAGCTATGACCCCTTTGACTTTGCTACCAAAAAGTATAACTGTGATGAATACAATCATATTTTCAAGCTCTAGGTGGTATAAAAATTCAACATAGGTATTAACTGAGATTATATTTCCAGCACAATATAGATTTGCATTGATGAGAATCCATTAATAGGAAGAGCAAAGTGATCACTTCTGAGCAGGTACCCATAGGAGCAATCAGCCCTGTATCAAATGAATGGAAAAGGTCACAACAGATCAGCAATGAGAATCATAGAATGGTTTATGTTGGAAGGGCCCTTAGAGATCATCTAGGTTCAGCCGCCCCACCATGGGCAGCGACATCTTCCACTAGACCAGCATGCTCAAGGCCCTATCCAACCTGGACTTCAACACCTGCAGGGAGGGGGCATCCACAACCTCCCTGGGCAACCTGTCCCAGTGTCTTGCCACCCTCACTGGAAATAATCCCTTCCTAATCTCCAGTCTAAATCTCCCTTCTTCCATCTCAAACCCATTTCCTCTCATCCTATTACTACATGTCCTTGCAGGAAGTCTCTCCCCAGCTTTCTTGTATGCCCCCTTCAGGTACTGGAATTTTCTGCAGTGTTGATTGATGCTTCTGTGGCATCCCTTATACTGTGGTATTCATTTGGAAACATAAAGCAGAAAAAAAAAAAAAAAAAGAGCAGGAAAGTCTATAAATGTACTTTTGAAGACTCCAAGTACATAGTGTACTTTTGAAGTCTCCAAGTGAAGAAGAATTTAAGATTTGGTTTTCTGAGGAACAACCAGTTTTAATACAGGATTTGAAAAGTTTTAGTATGGGAAAAAAAAAAAAAAAAGAAAGAAAAGAATCCAAGTGGAAATCTGCAGCTATATTGCAAAAGTCTGCAGCAGAACCAGGACTCAAGTATTAAGGTAATAATAATAAAACTTCCTTGTTTTCAGTAACCATCTCAAGAACACAAGAGGTGGTACAATTATGATTTTTATCTTCTTTTAATGTGATGGCCACCTGACTTTCAAGTTGCTTGGAAGAACCATTACTTTCTGCATTTATTATCCTTGTATTATTTTACTGCACCACACAGCTGCACACGTAATTAAGGATTTAAATAATGAATAGATATTAGCATTATGTAGATCATCATAATCTTCTATTAATGGGAACTGGTGGTAACTGCCTGTGAATCGCAAGCATTAGAAGTCACAGAAGCTTCACAGAATCACAGAATCGTTTTGATTGGAAAAGACCTCTAAGATCTTTGAGGCCAACCAGTCTCTAACTCTACCAAGTCTGGTGCTAAATCGTAGCCCTCAGCGTTGTATCTTGTACAATTTCAAATTTGAAACTGTATGCCTGTTATAAATTGCAATCAAAGCAGCCCTATTGACTACTCTTAGATTGCTCCCAACTCAATCTTTTCTGCTAGCAAAACATTTTGTCCAAGGCCCTTTAAAGAATGTGGAATATATGAGTAGCTGGAATTAAGACAGCATGGGGTGTGCAAACTATGATTATCTCAACCAAAATTAAATCCTGTGAGTTAACTTTATGTATGTCTATTCAAATTCCACTTAGCTAAGGTCAGTTATGAAAAACAACTGCCACCTCACCACTTATTGCTCTCATCCATTTCTCTTAATAAACTCATTACTGAGCTATAATTGGAGAGGCTCGCTTAGGCCAGGACTGGAAAGCAATGCTTTGCTTCATTCTTCTTTCACCTTTTACTCTATTTCCACTGTGATTTGAGGTTTAATTAACCAACACCCCAAATAATGAGCTCAACGAATAGGCAAGGCAGGCAGCACAGTTCACAGTTTTCTTTTTTTTAAAAAAACATGTTTTAATACTTATTTTAATGAAACATACTGAATCAGCAGCTCGGTAATTGTTCCCCAGTCCTCAGCACAGGTGAGCCCATACCTTGAATGGTAGGTTGAGTTTTGGGACCCTCACTACCAGAAAGACACTGAGGTGCTGCAGTAGGTCTGAAGGCTAATTATTTATGAAAACATGAAATGTACTCATAGACCTTTCTTGTCTCTCTCTCCGGTGATAGGTCATGGGCAGCTTAGGTATCTAACCTACATGAATGTGATATAGAGTTTGAGAAGGAGAAGGACTTGGGAGGTGTTAATCATGAAAAACTCCCCATGAGCCAGCAACATGTGCTTTCAGCCCAGAAGGTAAACTTGTCCTAGACTGCATCAAAAGAAGTGTTACCAGCAGGACAAGAGAGGTAATTCTGCTCCTCTACTCTGCTCTTGTGAGACCTCTACCTGTATTGTGTCTGTTTCTGGTGGCCTCAACAGAAGAAGGACATGGAACTGTTGGAACAGGTTCAGAGAAGGTCATGAAGATGATCAGAGGGCTGGAGAACCTCCCCTATGGAGACAAGATGAGAGAGTTGGGGACTGTTGAGCCTGGAGAAGGGAAGGCTCCTAGGACACCTTAGAGCAGCCTTCCAGCACCTGAAGGAAGCCTACAAGAAAACTGAGGAGGGACTTTTTACAAGGGCTTGTAGTAATAAGGTGAGAGGGAATAGATTTGAGCTGGAAGATTGTAGATTTAGACTGATGATAGGGAAGAAATTCTTTGCAGTGAGGGTGGTAAGACTAGAACAGGCTGACCAGGGAGGTTGTGGATGCTTCCTCTCTGGAGGATGGACAAGGCCTTGCTCAACCTGGTTTAGTGGAAGGTGTCCCTGCCCATGGGAGGAGTTGGAAGTAGATGATCTTTAAGGTCCTTTCCAAACCAAACTATTTTTGGATTCTATGATTTACTCCTCTGCGAGAAGGACTTGACTACATGACATCAGAAAAATAAATGACACCCAGAGAAATTATCAGACTGGGCAAACAAAAGGGAGACATTAGACTTTGGCTTTCAATTCAGGCTGCTTCTTTTCTTGGCAGAATTCCCATTCATGATTCACAACAAAACACCAAAGGGAAGTTGTGCGATCACGCTCCAAATGTTACATGGAGTTGACTGCCAATAATATGCTAATTCTAATTAGGAATATCAAAACAAACATTTGCCAAATCTCATTCAATGAGCCAGTGCTCCACAAGCCCCTGCTGATAGTTAGGAGCTGTAATCCCAAGTCTTTCCAACTCACAGTTGAGTTTGTTCTATTTAAGGTGCAATTGCCACATTAGTAACTTTCAGCACACAAGAACAGCAGACAAGTTGTCATCAATAACTTCAGACCTTTTAAAAAACAGACACAAGAACCTACTGGATTTTTCAAAAGATAGGAAAACCCACTTGGATTTAAACAAAAAGTATAGTTAAAGGACAACCTATAATGAGTTTGTCATGTTTCCCAAGTTTCAGCTCTGAGAAGCTTATCCCTTTTTTTGTCCCTAGGGTAAATCCATCTGGCTTTTCTCCTTAAGGGCAGTAGGAATGAGTAGTGCCTGTTTAACCTTTTCCTTTCCCATCACATATGTACCCACTAGTGATGGTAGAATCATCTGAGCTTTATTCCTTACTTAGAATCATGGAGTCATAGCATCATTAAGGTTGGAAAAGACCTCTAAGATCATCAAATCCAACTGTCAAGCCAATACCACCATAGCCACTAAACCAGGCCTTGAAATGCCAGTCTACGTGTTTTTTAAGCACCTCCAGGGGTTGTGACCACCATTTCCCTGAGCAGCCTGTTCCAAGGCCTGACCATTCTTGTAGCAAAGAAAGTTTTCCTGATACCAGGCCTAAAAATCCCCTGATGCGACTTGAGGCCCTTTCCTCTTGTCCTATTACTTGTTACTAGGAAGAAGAAACCTTCAACCTAAACCTTCCCTGGCATAATTTCAGGCTATTTCCTCTTGTTTTCTTGCCTGATACTAGGGAAAAGATACATACATCCACCTGAATCTGGCCTTCTTTCAGGGACTTTTAGAGAGTGAGAAGGCCCTCCTCTTCTCTGGGCTAAACAATCTCAGTTCCCTCAACCGCTCCTCATCATACCTGTACTCCACACTCTCCATCATCTTTGTTGCCCTTTGCTGGTCACATTCAAGAATCTCAACGTTCTTTTTTCACTGAAGGCCAAAAACTCAATCCAGTCCTCCAGATGTGGCCTCACCAGTGGTGAGTACACGAGAACAATCCAGTCCCTGGTCCTGCTGATCACACTATTCCTGATGCAGACCATGACCTTGTTTGCCTTCTTAGCCACCTGGACGCATGATGGTTCATCTTCAGCCAGCTGTTGATAGTGGTAGATTAAAAGCTGAACATGGACCAGCAATGTGTGCTCACAACCCAGAAAGCCAACCATCAAGTCTTCATCAAAAGAAGCATGGCCAGCAGGTCAAATGAAGAGATTCTGCAGCTCTGCTGCATCCAGCTCTGGAGTCTGAGCAGAGGGAGAACTGGCATTCATATGAGATTCCCAGTTTTGAAGTGGACTCGTAATTATCTCTACAAATTTTTATTTTTCTCTCTGAGTCATGGAATGAAGAAATACAAAGTTGTATTTCAGTTTTAATGATTTTCAGAATGAGGATCTGAAGATGAAGTGAGAAAATAAAGAAACTTATTTAGATATTAGCCCTGGATAAAGAGCTCTGTGAGCTAAATTGTGGAGCTCAGAGATGGAAAATGCTTGTCCCGTGTGTAATCTGCTAGGTAGGAAATGGACAGGCAACAAAGCCCAAGGAAACAGAGCTTGTCAGCAACATTTGGTGGATTGAGCACTCCAAGAGGAATCCTTATACAACTTTTAAGTGCTTAATTAAGAATCCAGGATGAGTATTGTTTGAAAGGTAATGATATGTAAGTGCTTCAGAACAATACATTTAGGTGGTGAGGACACTCTTGGAGTACTGTGTCCATATCCGGGCTCCCCAGCTCAAGGACAGGGAACTACTGGAGAGAGTCTAACAGTTTAACACAACCACACAGACCTTGGTCTGAAGGTGCAATGTCTTTATGGAGGACTGGGTCTTTGTTGTTTTTTTTTTTTTTAACTGAGTTGACAAAAGAAAAAAAAAAAAAAGATGAGGTCATGTATTCAATCTTAGACAACATCAGATTGCTTCATTTACTATAAAGGTCAGAAAAAGTGACCTGGTTCTAAGGGCTAAGTGGCTTTTTAAAGGTTAAGTACTGATGCAAGCAAAACATCATTTATTTTTAATTAGCTACCAGAATGGTATTTGATTTTGATCCTATTCCAAGCACAGCCTTCTTCCTGAACCTGCTTAGCCCTAGCGAATGGTTTCTCTGCCTTTGAGTAGAAATGTAGTGATCTGGAAACTGTTCTGCAGGAATCAGGCTGGACAGCTCTGCAGAGTTACTGCTGATGGAGAAGCCCATCATCATTTTCCTGAAGGTCTGAATCCTCCAGGGTGAACCAGAAAGAAAAATTGTTACAAAGGACATTCAAGTTGCTTAACTGACAGTTTTCCTGGCTCTGATCCATGACCATCTCTGTGACAGTTGTATGTGAGATGGGTTCAAGTGGGAAAAGGTCAGTTCTCATCACAGGGAGGAAAAAACCACATTCCAGGTGAATGGATATTCTACCACTAAATACAAAGCCAGGCCCCACAAGCCAATGGATTTGCAGTTGTCCAGGATCATAGAATTGTCAGGGCTGGAAGGGACCTTAAGGATCACCTAGTTCCAAGACTCCTGCCGTGGTCAGGGACACCTTAGACTAGATCAGGTTGCTCAGAGCCCCATCTAGCCTAGCCTTAAAAACCTCCATGGATGGGGCTTCTACCACCTCCCTGGGCAATCTGTTCCAGTATCTCACCACTCTCATGGTATCAACGCTGAAAAGAAATACCAAAAGGCTGGTATTTCGATAGCCAGCTGGATTTATGCAGGATGGGCTTAGTCTCATATTACAGCTGACTCAGAGTTTGGGTCTCCAAACAAGCCCAGCCCAGCCTATCACAGGGCCTGATCATTGAATCACTGAAGTTGGAAAGGACATTAAAGGACATCAACTCTGGCATTCTATCCAATATCTCCATGACCATTAGACCATGGTCTGAAGTGCCACACCTGCTTGATTTTTTAACACCTCCAGGGAGCTGGCTGAAGTTTGATAGCCCCATCTTTCAGAAACCTTTATCCCTCAAACCCATCACAAAAGTAGACAAATTAATGGAAGAAGATATCATTTGAAGCAAGCAGACAAATTAATGGAAGAAAATGTCATTTGAAGCAAGTCAGTGTTTTCTATTTCATTAAAAGCATCATTCCAGGGGGCTCAAGCTGGGATATCACCTTCAACTGTGGCTTCCCTCTCCTTTGGAGAAAGATCTCTTTTGACATTCCTCCAATAGAATCATAGAACTGTTATGATTGGAAGTAGACCTTTAAGATCATTGAGTCCAACCATTCTCTAACTATACTAAGTCTGGTTAGCTAAACTACGGTGCTTGGCACCACATCTCTGCCACTTTGAAACACCTCCAGGAATGGGGATTCAATCACCTACCTGGGCAGCCTGTGCCAGTCTTTGAAAATCCTTTCAGTCAACAAATTTCTTCTAATATCCAATTTAAATCTCCCACTTGGAACTTGAGGCCAATTCCTCTCTTTCTATCAGTTGTTACTGGGGAGAAGAGACAAGCTCCCACCTGGCTCTGGTTGTGGAGAGCCAGAAGGTCTCGGTCCTTCCACCACCCTGGGGAGAAAACCATATCCACATCCTGCCTAAACCAAGTTGCAGCTAGCTGTTCTTTTTTATTAAAAACATATTTCTCCTAAGCCTGGCATTCTTAAGACAGGCTATAATTTCCTGACAACCGCAGTATCAGAACCTTCCTATCCACGAGCATGAAGCAGGGGGACATTTCATGTCCCATGACACATGAAGGAACAATCTTATCTGGATAGCTACCACTTCTGTGACAATTTGCTTGCATTCAGACAAGATTATTTCCCCGATCTTGTCAGGCCACACAAATACATGAAATAAGCAGACGCAGCAGCTCACATAACTGTCACATTGCAGTCACAAGCCTGCGATTAAAGATGTCCTAGGCACATCTTTGTCATTGCCTGCACTCAACCATTTCTCCCCTAAACAAACCTTGTTTCTTCTTTTCTCTTTTTAATTAAAAAGTTTCTCTTTAAAGATCATCTTCAGATGATCCAAGGAATATTCCCCTATGATATTTTACTTTGGAGCAATGAGCTAGTCTTGCTGGTTTCCCAGATCTCTTGCCAGTGTAACCATGGAGACCTTGCCAGATGCTACAACATCTTGAGGAATTTTCTCTCAGTAGCTTCCCCAATGACAAAATCATTAGAAAAGAAATGGAGTCAGAGTGGCTGCAGAATTTTCTTGATTTTTGCAACACTCGGTAGCTGTAAGTTGTTTATGCCAGCTGTTGGATCTATTGCTCATCATTAAAGGCACTATTTGCTATATACATGAGAGTAGCATGCAGGAGAATATGTGCTGAGGTTATTGGGTCAATGCCTGTGTTCAAACCTGTCTCGATCACACAGAATCACAGAATTGTAGGGTTTGTAAGTGACCTCAAAAGATAATCCAATTCAATCCTCCTGCCAGAGCAGGATCACCTAAAGTAGGTCATACAAGAACACACCCAGACAAGTTTTGAATGTCTCCAGTGAAAGAGACTCCACAACCTCTCCGGGCAGCCTGCTCCAGGGCTCTGTCACACAGTCAAAGTTTTTCCTTATGTTCACATGGAACCTTCTGTGCTCCATCTTGCACCCACTGCCCCTTGTCCTGTCATTGGACATCACTGAGCAGAGCTTGGCTCGATCCTCATGACACTGCCTGTCGCATATTTATAAGCATTAATAAGGTGACCTCTCAGTCTCCTCTTCTTCCAAGCTACAGAGCCCCAGCTCCCCCAGTCTTTCCTCAAAGGCAGATGTTCCACTTCCTTCAGCATCTTTGTGGCTTTGTGCTGGATTCTGTCAAGCAGTTCCCTGTCCTACTTGAACTTCAGGATAGTCTGAGAGGTAGTGATGTGGGTGTTGTTCTCTTCACCCAAGTAACTAGTGATAGGAGGAGAGGAAATAGCCTCAAGTTACACAAGGAGAAGTTTAGATTGGATAGAAGGAAAAATTTTCCTTCCTGAAAGTGTAGTCAGGCTGCCCAGGAAGGTGGTGGAATCACAGTCCCTGGAGGTGTTCAAGAAACATGTGGATATGGTACTTTGGGACATGGTTTGATGACCATGATGATGCTGGGTTGATAGTTGGACTCAAAGGTTTTCTCCAACCCTGATGATTTTATATTAGCACTAAAAAAAAAAAATGCTTAATTACCTGAAGCAAACAGCTGGATGGATCCACCTTCATATGGTATTAGAGCTACTGAATGAGAAGACCATTGGTACTCAGGTCAAAGGATCTAGAAGCGTATGATAAATCTACATCTAACTCGTGAACCTACAGCTGTACAACAGGTTCTGTTTGCCATCATCCCTCTCCAACATCTTTCACGTGGAGCAGGTCAGAAGCAGGACACCAAGAGGATATAAAGGAGAGGAAGGGGAAAGAGGACAATTTCTATCCTTTTCTTAGACCTTAATTGTCATACTTTCACACCCCTTCTCTTATGGATGCCTCACTCACTTTCTAATCCCATAACTAGGCAGAGAAAGAAATTCTTCTCTTCTAATTTCCTTCATTCCCCTTTCATTTAATCTCTTTCCTATCAGTTTCCTTCTTCCTTTGTACATTATGGGCATGGCCTGTCCAAACAATGCTGAATCTTTTGCAGCATTTCTATAAATCAAGAGTTAAAAACACAGTGAAAAATGAAGTTTTATACATCACTGAAGAAGCTACTGCAGGCCCATCGGATCTTTGCTTGGATGATGGACAATGAACTTTGTCTGTTTCTCCACAACCACTGTTATTGGTTACAGAGGAGATCAAGTTTACTTTGTTTGTTTTGCTGATGTTACCTTAATCCTTTAAGGGGGATTTAGTTCTAATTCCTTTTGTAGAAACATGATCACACTTCAAGAACTCCAGTTGCTTTAGCCTATCTCACCTACTTGGTGCTTTTTTCCCAATCTTTAATTTGAGCAAAGGCTTCAAAAGCATTCCTCCACTTGCTTCCAAGAAAACCAGTAAAACAAATAAGCAAGCAAATAATATTGGCTTATTTAACCCTTTACATTCGTAGAATCATAGAATTGTTTTGGTCAGAAAGAATCTCTAAGATCATCAAGTCTAATCACCAATCCAACACCAGAATGACCACTAAATGACATGCTAGAGTGCCATGTCCAAGTTTCTTGAATGCCTTCAGGGATAGTGACTCTATCACCCTGGGCACCCAGTTCCAATGCCTGACCAGTCTTGCAGCAAAGAAGTTTTTTCTAATGTCCTACCTAAACCTCCTTTAGCACAATTTTAGGCCATTTCCTCTTGTTCTATCACCTGATACGAGGGAGACGTGACCAACACCCACCTCACACCAACCTCCTTTCAGGGAATTGTAGGGAGTGATAAGGTCTCCCCTCAATCTCCTCTTTTGCATATGAAACAACCCCAGTTGCCCCAGATGTTCCTCACCAGACCTGTTCTCCAGCCCTTCCCTTCACCAGACCCTTCCCCAGCTTCATTGCCCTTCTCCGGAGATGTTCTAGCATCTCAATGTCTTTCTTGTAGTGAGACTCCCAAAACTGCACCCAGTATTTGAGATGCAGCCCCATCAGTGGCAAGTAGATGGTCTCTGAACACTGCAATAATTGCTTAGTTTTTTCCTATTGCATTCAGAAATGGAAGGGGGTAATGATTTCTAACAGGCTTTTTTTTGCCCTTGCGCGCACCTGAGGCCACATACCTGACCCACTGGAATCAATTCACCAGTTTTGGATTCACGATGAGCAGTAGGCAGTCTTCACCACAAATGCCTTAAACAGCTTAAAAAAAAAAAAAAAAAATCAGGCTCATGGCAAAAATCCATCTGCACCTAAAAAACTCACTATAAACCTGTCTCACCTACACCTCATAGCATCAATGTTGTTTTCACAACTGTTAGGTTGGAAGGTGCACCCTTAACTTTTTAACTCACCCTGCTAATCCATGAGAAGATTAAAACCTGCTCTGGTATGACTAAGATTCTAATTGAAGATAATTAGCCTGAATTAAGGACTCCCTTTCTTCTCCAGAACACCACCCACCTCCTCCTCCACTTGGAATGGAAAGAAGCCATTTTAATTTGAAAGAACGTGTAAATAGGCTTCTCAAAGTATTCAGCTGCAGCCTGCCAGGGTCTCTAAATCCAGTTTCAGTCAGAAGAAAGCGAGTCCAAGGGCAGCCACTTCTAAACACCTTCTCTGTTTCAAATGCACAAAGAATTATTCATTGTGATTGCCTTGAGTGACCCGTACTAGTGGGAGATGTCCTTGCCTATGGCAGAGGGTTGGAACTAGATGATCCTTGAGGTCCCTTCCAACCTTACCATTCTATGATTCTACGATAAAACAGCACCTTTCGCGTGACCCTCACTTAGAATCATAGAATCGTCTGTGTTGGAAAGGATCTCCAAAGATAAACTAGGCCAACCCCCTGTGCAGTAAGCAGGGACATCCTCAACTAGATCAGATTGTCCAGAACCCTGTCAAGCTTCATCTTGAGTATCTTCAGGGATTCAGACTCAATTACCTCCCTAGGCAACCTGTTCCAGTATTCCACTACCTTCATGGTAAGGAACCCTATCCTAACATTTTAGGAGTAGCCTCTACTACTCAGTTTACATAAACCCACAGAGTAAAGCTTGAGATAGAACAATTAAACTAGAATTAAGTTAACATATTGTCGTGGGTTTAAAGAGCCAACAGAGTGAAGCTTTCAAACAAATTGGAGAAAAAAACAGAATTATATTTGGAAAGAGAGTTACAGATAGAGATTACAAAGCAGATACAGAAATCCATAAGTAAACCGCCCTGAATTTTTCCCCAAACTCAAAACTAAATCTATCATCCCCAGTGCTCCAATCCTCCCCCCGCCATCCAAGAGGCCTAAGCACAGCCTCTGGAGCCCCCAACCAGGCCTATCCTTACATGTTTATCCCGATAACGAAGCTCCTGCCCGACACAAAGCTGGAGGGGGAGGAAAGGAGAACAAGCTGGCCTTGCCATGAGCTTATGAAGAGATAGCAGAATTGTGGGATTGAATAACAATCTTCAAGTCCCTAGAGGACTTTTTTTTAACCCTATAGTTCCCAACCTGGGACACATATTAAACCGCTATTTTTTTTCATTGTGAAAATGTCACTTGGATAATGTAAAAATGTTTACAGATGTGTTTGAGAAAAAAAGGTTGAATAGGAAAGAACTATGAAGAATTTAAAATAAATAAATTTAATATTCAGTGGTTTCACATTTCAAATATATTTTCAGTTTATTCTTAATAGCTTTAAAAATGTAAATAATTCAATTATAACTTGTCCTAAGGCAAAATGTCATTTGACCTTTTCTGTCTTGGCAGGGATGTGACGGTCTCCAGAGGTCCCTTCCAAACTCTACCATTTTGTGATTCCATGTGATTCTGAGAATAATACATTCCCTTTGTTGCAGTCATTGAATCATTGATGTTGGAAAAGACCTCTCAGATCATCAAGTCCAACTGTCAACCCAACACCACCACGGCCATTAAACCATGCCCTAGAGTACAACAGCTGCACATTTCTTGAACACCTCCAGGGATGGTGACTCCACGACCTCCCTGGGTAGCCTGTTCCAATGCCTGACCACTCTTGCAGCAAATAATTTTTTCCTAATCTCTAACTCAAACCTCTCCTGGTGCAACCTTAGGATATTTCTTCTTGTCCTATCATTTGTTACTAGGGAGATGAGATGAACGCTCACCTTGCTCCAACCTCCTGTTAGGGAGTTTTAAGGATTGAAGTTTCCCCTCCACCTCCTCTTCCCCAGACTGACCAACCCCAGTTGCCTCAGTAATTCCTCACCAGACCTGCTCTCTTGACCTTTTCCCAGCTTTGCTGCTCTTCTCTGGAGACATTACAGCACTTCAGTGTCCTTCTTGTAGTGAACGCATTGAATTCAATCTTCTTTTTAAATGGGTACAGATACGACAGTGAGAGAAATTGTCTGGGGTTTTTTTCCCCAGCATGGAATGTGTCAAGTATGCCAAGGCCACCTGAGCATCCTTTAAACACTAGCTATTGAAAACACTCACAACAGGTATGATTTTTTTTTAATCTACAACAAATGCTGAAGTATTAAGCAGATTTCAAAAGGAAAATACAAAGCTGAGCCCTAGATTAAAAGACGTCCCCAAAAAAAACCCCTAATATTCTCTTCTTCGGCAAATCTCCTTCAGTGATTTTAGGTCACTTTGGACCATGTAGCCTTCACAGAAAACAAATCCTGTCATAGGTTCTGTTCAATTTCCAAACCTATCTCTTATCTTTAGGCTTTCACCTAGTGACTGCTGGATCTAAACAGCACAGCACTGGAGTTTAATGGCATTCCAGCTTAACAAAACTCTTCATGGTCATTAAGAGAAAATGATTAAATTAAGTTACGAACTCCAAAGCATTCAGCTGAAGCAATATTAAATCTCAAGAAAATGCATAAGCCAAAGCCCATTTAAGAAAAACGAAGGTAAAAATAGGTAATAAGAGGCACAATTCCATTTTAATCTAACTAAAGTATCTTAAGAAGAAAACACTCTAATGAAGCACTTAATGACTACTTAAAATTATTTTTTAAAAAATGATGACTTCAGAGAGAATTTAAAAGATAATTTCCCATCACAAAGCCCTGTGCAAAGTCACAGCACTACTCATTAAAAATGTTGAGTTGGAGGACTCTGCATAGCCACAGCACAGCGAAAGCACATGCATGCTTTCTAGGCAGAGATGGTGTCCTACCTTTTGACACTGTCTCTCATAGCAACCTCACAGGGAAAGTCAGGAACCGTGGGTCAGATGAGTGGACACTGAGGTAGGTTGAGAACTAGCTGAAGGACAGAGCTCAAATGGTTGTGAATAATGGTGCAGGGTCTAACTGGGAGCCTGTGGGTAGTGGTGTTCCCCAGGGGTCAGTACCGGGGCCAGTCTTGTTCAACATCTTCATCAGTGATCTGAATGAAGGAGCAGAGCATATTCTCAACAGGTTTGCTGATGATCCAATACTGGGAGGAGTGACTGACATCCCTCAGGCTGTGCTGCAATTCAGTGAGACCTAGAGAGGCTGGGAGTTGGGCAGATGGGAACCTCATGAAGTTCAACAAAGACAAGTGTAGAGTCCTGCATATAGAGAGGAGCAACCCTCTGCACCAGTACAGGTGAGGAGTTGATCTGCTGGAAAGCAGCTCTGAGGAGAAGAACCTGGGAATATTGGTAGACAGTAAGTTCACCATAAGATAGCAATGTGCCCTAGTGGGCAAGAAGTTTAATGGCATTCTGGGGTGAATTTAGAAAAGTGTGGCCAGCAAGTCAGTGTAGGTTTTCCTCCAACTACATTGTGCCCTGGTGAGGCCACACCTGGAGTGTTGCGTCCAGTTCTAGGCTCCACAGTTCAAGAACAAGAAACTACTGGAGAGAGTTCAACAGAAGCCGTAAAGATGCTAAGGGGACTGAAGCATCTTTCTTAAGAGGATAGACTGAGAGACCTGAAGCTGTTTACCCTGGAGAAGAGCAAACTTAAGAGGGGATCTGATCAATAACTAAAAGGTGGAGGTCAAGAGGATGGGGCTGGGATCTTTTCAAGCTGCAGGGGCATCCTCAATCAGATCAGGTTGCCCAGAGCTCTGCTGAGCCTCAGGAATGACTGCCCATCCACTGCCCTGGACAATGAGTTCCAGTGTTCCTCTATTCTCATGGTAAAGATCAGGAGTGCAGATTCCAGCAGGTGGAATCCACCTGCCTGGAGAGCAGCCCTGTAGAGTGGAACCTGCAGGTCTTGGTAGGTAACAAGTTCAGCATGAATGAACAATGTGCTTCAGTGGCAAAGAGGGCCAACAGGAGCTGGTTGCATCAACAAGTGTATCACCAGCAGACATAAAGAATTCATTGTCCCACTCCAGTGCTGGTCAGGCCACATCTGAAACACTGCAGGCAGTTGTGGTCCCTGCTGTATGAAAATGTGTTGACAGACTGGGAAGTGTCCAGAGACGGGCCAGGAAAATGATCAGAGGACTGGAAACCCTGCCATGAGAGGAAAGGCTGAGAGCACTGAGTTTGTCCAGTCTTCAGAACGAAAGGCTTAGGGTGGCTACCAGGAGGATAGAGATTTCATTTTTTCAAAGAGTCTTATGGAAAAAACAAGGGGTGATGGGAATGAGTTACTGCTGAGGAGATTCTGGTTGGACTTGGGGAGAAAATATTTCCCCATGAGAACAATCAGACATTGGAATCATCTCCCAGGGGAAGCAGTGGATTCCCCTCCATTAAACAGTTTTAAGACTCATCTTGACAGGGTGCTGGGCCAGCTCATTTCAACTAGACTACTACCTAGAAAGGTTGGACCAGATGATCTTTGGGGTCCCTTCCAGTCTGGCATACTGTGATTTTGTGTGATTCTATGAACTAACTTGAATTTTGGCTTGTAGAATCCTGTCTCTCAACTCTGAGCATGGTGTGATCACTAAGGTGTCTTTCTTCCTAACTCTTTTTCCAGATGGTGTCCGTATTCAATTCTTCCAAGAAAGATACAAGAGGATTAAAAAAACCAACAAAAACCCAACAAAAAACCACATCCACAAACAAAAAACAACAACAACAACAACAAAAACCCCACAAAAAAACAACAAAAACAAAATACCAAACCCCAAACCAAAACTCTAAAAAGGTGTGAAGGGTTTTATTTTGGTTTGGTTGGTTTTTTTTTTCCAGGTTGCTTCATATAGGAGGCTGCAGCATGCCCAAATTCGTTCTGGCCTGAGCCATGGATAGCAATAACCTATTTACTACCTTCTCCTATACACATTTTCTCCTCTCCTGTTTCTCTGGTAGCTTAAACAGGTAAAATGAAGAGAGATCAAAGGTCTACCCACACCTGCTTAGTCCTCTGTGTTAGTGAATATAATATCTGTTTCCATAGCAATGGCACAAACAGGAGAAATCTTACCAGCATTGCAGCTCATCTTTGATTCCCTACCCTAAATGCCTTGCTACTCACTCACAGCTAGACCAGCTGCAGGTGGTTTTCAGCAGGAACAAAGGTCAAAGTCACCTGAGGTCCTGAGAAAAGAGCCCTGCCCCTCTACAATTAATGAGATTGCAAGTCTCATTCAACTGCTCCAATCAACAGTCCAGGCTTGGGGATGTGTAGCTGGAAAGCTGCCCAGCAGAAATGGACCAGGAAGTGCTGGTTGATAGCCATCTGAACATGAGCCAGCAAAGTGTCCACGTGGTCAAGGTCAACAGCATCTTGGCCTGGATCAACAATAGTGTGACCAGCAGTACCAGGGAAGTGATTACACACCTGTACTAAGCACTGGTGAGGTTGCTCCTTGAATTTTGTGTTCAGTTTTGGCCCCTCACTACAAGAAGGACATTGAGGTGCCAGAGTATGTCCAGAAAAGGGGAACAAAGCTGATGAAGGCTCTGGAGAACAGGTCTGGTGAGGAGCAGTTGAGAGAACTGGGGTTGTCTAGTCTGGAGAAGAGGAAGCTAAGGGAAGACTTCATTGCTCTCTGCAACTCTCTGAAAGGAGGTTGCAGTGAGGTAGGGGTTGGTGTCTTCTCCATAGTCTCAAGTGACAGAAGAAGAAGAAATGGCCTGAAATTGTGCCACAGGAGATTTAGGTTGGATATTACGAAACGTTTCTTTGCTGTAAGAGTGGTCAGGCATTGGAACAGGCTGCCCAGGGAGGTGGTAGAGTCACTGTCCCTGGCTGGGTTCCAGAAATGTGTGGTTGTGGCACTTTGGGACATATTTTAATGGTCATGGTAGTCTTAGGTTGATGCTTGGACTCGACTTTTTCCAGCAGAAATAATTCTATTCTTCTATGATTGCCTCCTGAAGGAAGGACAATTTGTTCCTCTGACCCAACCCTTGCCTTTTTTCTCATTGTAACCTCTTTTTTGTAGTCCTCCTAAAAGTCAGACAGTCTCAGCACCTCTCCTGCACAAAGGCCCTCCTTTCTCCTCCGCCTGACTCTTGCTCCATTTCAAAGACTGTAAAGTCTTTTTAATAACCACAGGACTTGGAATTTTGCTGTATATAGTAAGCTCAGTTCTGCTTAGGCAAGCATCCAAGAAGCTCTAGGTGTCATAAAGTTGGCCTTCAGCTAACGTGTTTGGATTAGAGCTCTGTTACATTACTTCACTGTATGAGAAATGCTACTCAGCAATTCAGCTTTTCATCTAAGCTAGGTATGTGCTAAAGGGACAGTTCTTCTTCTCTGCAAGACAACTTCTTTACAGAGGTTTTCATGAACAAAATTATTTCCCTGGTGTTTCACTGTAGCTACAGTTAGCATTGTTAATTTATTTTCCCTTCTGCAAGACAAGACACTGCTGCACATTCCCCTGGAAGGAAGAGATTCTAATGATTTTTGTTGCAAAATGAAGAATCTGATCAACCATTAAGAGATGAGGAAAGACCACTGCAGAATTCTGATGGAATCAACACAACAAGTTACCAACTATCACTAGATTATCAGATGACAATAGCATCCTTTCTCTTAACATCTGTCTTCATTATCTTCCAGTACTTCACTAGTACTTCACTATGCCTACCTGTATTAGAAGACTACAAATACAATATTTGAATATCACTACAGGAGAGTTGGAAAGGAACTTTTGACAATGACACGCTGTGACAGGGTGACAGGTTATGGCTTTGAACTGGAAGAAGCTGGCTTTAGATCAGACATTAAGGGGAAATTCTTCCTCATGAGGGGGGTGAGGCACTGGAACAGGTTGCCCACAGAAATTGTGGAGGTTTCATCCCTGGAAGTGTTCAAAGCCAGGTTGGATGAGGCCTTGAGCAAGCTGATCTAGTAGGATGTATCCATGCCCATGCCATGGAGTTGGAACTAAATGGTCTTTAAGGTATCTTCCAACCCAACCCATTCTATGATTCTATAATCTTGCACTGTGTAGTTACTTAAGTTGTATCTTCAGAGGAGTCATGATGCTTAATGTTTCACAATTGCCAGCTGTCTGGAACTCATATTGAAAATATCCAGGTTACAACAACTATTCATAGCACAGTTTCATGAGAAGTAGGATTTGTAATGGCCACAGCACACAAATGCCAAGAAGGGCACAGATGGCATAATGGAAATCCTTTTTCAAACTTTGTTACAGAAAGGCAAAGCTTTTCAATGTTTTGAAAAGACAAAAAGATGATTTTCCAGAGGAACCTTCTCTGCAGACAAGATAAACTGCATAGAGAAGAAGCACTCTTCAGTGACTAAAAGAACCCAGAAAAGGCTATTTTTACAGCTCAGATATCCTGCTATCTCAAAGAATATCACAATTACTTCACCTCTTCATTAACACATCATGTTTAGCTTATATACTGAGCAGATTACAATAGGAGCAAGTGAGAAGGAAGAGGGACTGATTTAAATCACATTTGCTGCTGAGACAGGCTTCCTTCTAGGTCACTGGAGTTGCTCCTCTAGAATAGCCCATAGGACTGGGGAGGTGGGACCAGTCTATATACTGACTGGTGGGAGAGGGTCACTTGAAATCTTTGTAACGTGATGACATGGGATTGATTCCCTGCATTCACAGCTTCATCCATCCTGGTAGGAAGCAGATGGGAAGAAAATACAACTGATCCAGTTACATCTCAGAATCATGAAGTGGCTTAGGTTAGAAAAGATCTTTGAGATTATTGAGTCCAACTATTATTTAACTCTACCAAGTCTAGTGCTCAACCATGGCCCTCAGCACCACATTTCTGCATTTCTGAAACACCTCAAGATATGAGGATTCAACCACCTCCCTGGAGAACCCATTCCACTCTTTGAGAACCCTTTCAGTGAAGATGTTTCTTTTAATGTCCGGTTTAAATCTCCCTCAGTGGAACTTGAAGCCATTTTCTCTCCTCCTAACACTTGTTACCATAGAGAAGGGATCGATCCCCACCTGGCTCCAACCTCCTTACAGAGAATTGTAGAGACTGAGAAGGTATCTCTGCATAAAGTATCTCCCAATAAGCACAGCAGGAGACTAGTAAAAAATACCTGCAGACAGCTGAAGATGCTGCTTTCTCATTTTCCCTCGTAGTCACACTGCTCTGATACCAACCTCAGGAAAAAACCCATCTAACATGGCTTATAGGGACAGAGACCTCACCTGCATATAAGCAGGGAGACTGGAACAGGTTATCAGATTGCTGCCCAGGACTTAGGCAACACCAGTACTTTTCCTAAGATCTCAAGAAATGGCAAGCCTTAGAAGAGATGAAGGTACCTGTGTAGGCTGGTTTTTACAGTTTCCTCTCTATCACGCTTCATTGTTTTCCTTGCCATGGAGGCTTCGGTTCAGAAGTGCAGTTGCAGCTCTTGGGAAGAGCTCTTAGTCCACACAACATCCTGAAGTGAAGGTTCCACACATGAGTAGGGGACAGTAAAGAACTTCTCTCCTGTGTGCCTGCATACAGAGCACAGACACACAACAGAGAAGCAACTTGCTCTGCTTTGCTTTGCAGATAACAAGAAACACATGGGAACACGAAGGTCTGAGATAGATTTGCTAGATGAGCTACAGATGTTTAAAGCATCTCCTTGAAAAGAAGTTAGAAAGTTGTTTCTTTATTTATGACATTTTAAAAATGGATATTATTGTCAGAGGCCACTTTCAACCCTTACCATTCTGTGATTCTGTAAAATGTTACTATTTTGGAATATAATACCAAAAAAGACTGTTTCTTCCAGGCTTATTCCTTTTGATGATTTTCAATAAGAGAGGAAAGTAACAGCAGTAAGACAAGTGAGAGCAGAGACAACAATTGCTGAAACCAAAATGTTAATGTGAGAATACCTACAGCTTTGACAAGTTGCTTTCTTGAAGAAGTCTAATGGAAATTCCAGTGCCTTGGAAATTTACCTTCCTGCAGAAATGAGTTTTGAAAGAGTGCCTCACCACTAACCCAATGTGTTGTAATCTGCTAAAGATCATAGCATCACAGAATCAGTTTAGCTGGAAAAGACCTCTAAGATCATCCAGTCAACACCACCACAGCCATTAAGTCATGTCCCAGAGTGGCATGTCCACACATTTCCTGAAGAATTTCAGGAACATTGACTCCACCATCTTCCTGGACAGCCTGCTCCAATGCCTGACCACTCTTGCAGCAAAGAAATGTTTCCTAACACCCAATATAAACCTTCCCTGGCACAATTTCAGGCCATTTCCTCTCATCCTATAACTTCTTTCAGGGAACTGTAGAGAGCAATGAGGTCTCTTCTCAGTCTCCTCTTCTCCCCAGTTCCCTCAGCTGCTCCTCAAAATTCCTCTTCTCCAGACCTTTCACCAGCTTTCTTACCCTTGTCTAGACATGCTCCAGCACCTCAATGTCTTTATT
Source organism: Ramphastos sulfuratus (assembly GCA_013399055.1). Classification (NCBI taxonomy): domain Eukaryota; kingdom Metazoa; phylum Chordata; class Aves; order Piciformes; family Ramphastidae; genus Ramphastos; species Ramphastos sulfuratus. The sequence continues at coordinate 52,453 of WBNM01012105.1, forward strand.
GTAGTGAAGGCCCCAAAACTCAAACCAGTAGTCAAGATGTGGCCTCACCAGTGCTGAGTTCAGGGAACACAAACACTTCCCTGGTCCCTTTGGCCACACTATTCCTGATCCATACTAGGATGCTGTTGCCCTCCTCGTCCACCTGGGCACACTGCTGGCTCACAGTCAAACAGCACTACTAGGTCCTTTTCTTCTGGGCAGCTTTCCAGCCACTCTGCCCTATTCTGTAGCTTTGCAAGTGGTTGTCATGACCCAAGTGCAGCACCCGGCAGAAAAAAAAAAAGATGACAAAACTGAAATTACTTATCTGCTCAAACAAAGAATTAGTAAACTATCACTATAGTTACAGTGTAGGATTCGGTGTCTTTCTTCTTCTTCAAGAAGAAAGGAGGTTGTACTGAGGTAGGGATTGGTCTCCTTTCATCGCCCCATAGAATCATGGCACCCGTCAGGTTTGGAAGGGACCCCAAGGCTCATCTAGTTCCACCCCCCCTGCCATGGGCAGAGACACCTCACACTAGATCAGGCTGGTTAGAGCCTCATCCAGCCTGGCCTTAAACACCTCCAGAGATGGGGCTTCCACCACCTCCCTCGGCAAACCGTTCCAAGATCTCACCACCCTCATGGTGAAGAACTTCTTCCTAACATCCAGTCTGAATCTACCCATTTCAGGCTTTGTTCCATCATTATCCTGTAGTCCTATCACTACCTGAGAGCCTAAAAAGTCCCTCTCCAATTTTCTTGCAGGCCCCCTTCAGATACTGGAAGGCCACAATAAGGTCACCTCAGAGCCTTCTTCTCTCCAAACTGAACAGCCCCAACTCTTTCAGTCTGTCCTCATAGGAGAGATGCTCCAGCCCTCTGAGCATCCTCGTGGCTCTTCTCTGGACATGCTCCAGCACATCTATATCCCTCTTGTAATAGGGGCTCCAGAACTGGATGCAGTATTCCAGCTGGGGTCTCACCAGAGCAGAGTAGAGGGGAAGGATCACATCCCTTGACCTACTGCCCACACTTCTCTTGATGCAGCCCAGGCTCTGGTTGGCTTTCTGGGCTACAAGAGCACACTGCTGGCTCATACTGAGCTTCTCGTCCACCAGCACCCCCAAGTGCCTGTCCTCAGGGCTGCTCTCCAGCCAGTCACTGCCCAGCCTGGATTAGTGCTTGGGACTGCCTCGACCCAGATGCAGGACCTTGCACTTGGTCTTGTTGAACCTCATGAGGTTGGCTTGTGCCCACCTCTCCAGCCTGTCAAGGTCCATCTGGATGGATCCCTTCTCTCCAGTGTGTCAGCAGCACCACACAGATTGGTGTCATCAGCAAACTTGCCGAGGCTGCACTCAATGCCTCTGTCCATGTCACCGACAAAGATGTTGAACAAGACTGATCCCTGAGGGACTCCACTTGTCACTGGCCTCCACTGGGACATGGAGCCATTGACAGCCACTCTTTTGTTGTGGCCATCAAGCCAGTTCTTTATCTATCTGGTGGTCCACCCATCAAACCCATGTTTCACCAGCTTGGAGATTAGGATGTTGTGCGAGACATACAGTTGTTAGGACCACAGGAAATTACCTCAAGTTGCCTCAGGAGAAGTTTAGGTTGGATATTAGAAGAAACTTCTTGACTGAAAGGGTCCTACAAAACTCAAATAGACTCCCAAAGGAGGTGGTTAAATCCCCATCCCTGGAAGTGTTTCAAAGCTGCAGCAATGTGGTGCTGAGGGACATGGTTTAGCACTAGACTTGGCAGTTAGATAATGGCTGAACCTGACAATCTTAAAGATCTTTTCCAAAATGATTCTATGATTCTATATGAAGTCAGCTAGGCCTCATTTATGCAATTCACCCAACACCTCTGACACCAAGTCTGCTTCTTGTCCATGTAATGCCAGTAAAATGGTCTCCCATACACATTCCCTGGGGCTTCAGTAGAATTAGAAGAAAAATATCATAAAAAAATCTCTTAGGAATTAAAGTCCCAAACACCAACATATCATGAGAAGCAAGCATATGAGAAAATAAGATCTTTTTTTTCCCCTACTCTAATTTTGTAACGCGAATACTTCAAAAATACTTGTATAGGTTCTATTAAAAGACATTTTGTTCCATTTGTACACACCAAGCCAAAGTTCATTGATATGATATGCACCCATGATTCCATGACTGATCTCATTATAATGGATTATTGCCACCTTCCACTATAGTGGACACCTTCCACTATATCAGGTTGTTCAAGGCCCTGTCCTACATGGGCAACTTGTTCCACTGTCTCGTCACCCTCACTGAAAAGAATTTCTTCCTAACCTCCAGTCTAAATTTCCCCTCTTCCAGCTCAAAGCCATTTCCCCTCATGCTATCTCTACAACCCCTTGTCAATAGTCCCTCCCCAGCTTTCTAGTAGGTCCCCTTCAGCTACTGGAAGGCTGCTCTAAGGTCTCCTCAGAGCCTTCTCTTCTCCTGATTCAACAGCCCCAACTGTCTCAGTCTGTCCACAAAGGGGAGATGCTCCAGCCCTCTGCTCATCTTCATGGCCTTCTCTGGACCTGCTCCACTAGTTCCATGTCATTCTTGTGCTATGGGGCCCCAGAACTGGCTGCAGTTCTCCAGATGGGGTCTCATGAGAGCAGAGTAAAGGGAAGAGAATCACCTCCCTTGTCGTGCTGGTCACACTTCTTTTGATACATCTCAAAATTCCATAAAATAATACCCTACACCACTGAAGTCTCATCTTCTACACATTCACTTGTACAGCATTATCCCTAAGGACATGCTAGCTCAACAGCCAGCTCAATACAACCCTGACAGCATGGCAGAGAGCCAAAGAAAATAAGCTCTGCCTCCTGGCCAGGCTAATTACACCAGGTCTAGTGCTGTGCTGACATAGGTGTGCTGCCTCCAGACTTGGTCATAGGTCTGTGGCATGTAACCCCTTATTTCTGCTTAATGACTCATACACAGAGAAGACATGACACACACATTGCCAGCACTCACTCATTTGTAGCAGTTTGATTCCACTGCTGCTGAAATATGACATTGTTCAACCAAGTAGGTGAAAGGAAAAAAAAAAAAAAAGGTGAAGGAGGAGGGGAAGTATCTGGCCAAGCATAGTTCACAAATCAGCTCCAATTAGATGTCTTCCAAACTGGAAACATCTACTTTTGACCAAAATACACGGGCAGAAACACTTCTCTGTGCTCGCTTCATTGAAATGGCTGCAGTAAAGGTGTGCAATAGCAGGACTCCTGTGCCTCAATGCTCTCTCCCTATCTCTCTTCCTCCAGACAGGTCACTATTTAAGATGTGCCATTGAGGGCTATGGTTTAGCACCACACTTGGTAGAGTTAGATAATGGTTGGACTTGGTGATCTTAGAGGCCTTTCCAACTGTGATGATTCTATTATTCTATTATTTCCTGGTGGCTTATGACATAAAAAAATCTCTGCACTGGATAACTGGGGAAGTACAGTGACAGCCCCCCACCATCTCCCAGTCCAAGTACTTCTCAGAAAAGCCCTCTATAAGGTTGTACTGAGGTGGGAGTTGATCTCTTCTCCGTGGTCTCAGGTGATAGGACTAGAAAAAATGGTCTGAGATGATGCTAAGGGAGGTTTAGGTTGGCAATTACGAAACATTTCTTTGCTGCAATAGTGGTCAGGCACTGCAACAGGCTGCCCAGGGAGGTGGTGGAGTCACATGTTCAAGTAATATGGGAATATGGCACCTTGGGCCATGGTTAAATGGCCATAGTGATGTAGTTTGATGGTTGGACTGAATAACGCTAGAGGGTTTTTCCAGCCAAAACAATTGTATGATCCTATAATCTGCACAGCTCATGCAGAATGAATTGAGTTTGTCAGCCTGTATCTCAATGCTCCATGCAGCTCTGGAGAGAAACATAGATACAAAAAATTTTTTAACTTCCAAAAGAGCTTTGTGATGATCCAGTCCAACTGTCAATCCAACATGACCATTCTCACTAATCCATGTTCCAAAATGCCACGTCTATGTGTGTTTTAAACACCTCCAGGGAGACTGACTCCACTACCTTCCTGGGCAGCCTGTTCCAATGCCTGACCACTCTTGCAGCAAAGAATTTTTTTCCTAATATCCAACCTAAACCTCCCCTGCTGTGATTTGAGGCTATTTTCTCTCCTCCTATCACTTGTTATTAAGGGGAAGAGCTCAACACACATCTTGTTCCATCCCCCTTTCAGGAAGCTGTAGAGCGATAAATTCTTCCTTCAGCTTACTCTCCTCCACACTATGCAGGCTCAGTTCCTTCAGCTGCTCCTCAACAGACCTGTTCTCCAGACCCTCCAACAGCTTTGTTTCCCTTCTTTGGAAATACTTCCACACCTCAAGGTCTTTCTTAAGTGAGAGGTCCAAAACTGAACCCAGGACTCAAGCTGTATCCTCACCAGTGATGAGTTACCTCATCAATTATTTCCCTGGTCCTGCTGTCCACACTGTTCCTGATCTAGGCTAGGATGCTGTTGGCCTTCTTAGCCACCTGGGCACATGGTGGCTCACCTTCAACTGGCTGTCTACCAACACTTCCAAGTCCTTCTCTACCGTGCAGCTTTCCAGCCACTCTGCTGCAAGTCTATAATGATGCATGGTGGTGATTTGCTGCACTTAATAGCAGAGTCTAGCAACACTCCTCTGAATCCCAAGTAAGAGGAAAGATCATGAGGTATCTTAGTCCCCTGCTACTATTGAACACAAATAAACTCTTAAGCGTAGAACAAAGTATTTTATCTTCAGCTCAACTCTACCTTCAGGTGCATGCTGATTCAGGACTGGATGCTGGTTCAACCCTGAGTGTGCACCCACCACTTCTGTTGTGGTATGCCTAAGCAGGCCAAAATAGGCTTATACATGTCCTGGCTTGCCCAGAGATGTTTTTCTGCTCTCCCCTTCTTCTGTTTTGGGGAGAAGCAACCGTGGAAAAGAGGACAAAGAACCTGAAGCCATTGAGTCTAAGGACTCTGGCTTACCCAGACATCTTCCCCTGCTCCCCCTCCTTCTGTGCTGGGGGAAGAAACCACAGGAAAGGGGACAAAAGCCCTGGCTGCAGCTGATATGGTCAAGCTTGGCAAAGTGCCATCCTGATTGGCTAATCTATGTCCAAAGGCCCATTAGTCTCTGGCTGTATTGATAAAAAGGGATGAGCAGGTAGCACAAGGTGTGCTCTGCCATTGTATCTGTGCTTGCTTACTACCTCACCTCATTGCATCCTGAGCTGTGTGGAACTCCGCACCCAGGAACAGGCTCTAAATGCCTGCAGGCAATCAGCCTGCACAGCCAGTCTGACATTGTGCCAGGCCTGCCCATGGCATTGCATCCTGCCTGCCCCTCTGCAAGGCTGCTGCTGAATTGGGACTCAAGAGGAACCAGGTCAGAGACTGTGCCAGACTCCCAGCTTCCTGAGAAAAGAGCCTGGGAAACTCCAAAGCCTCTAAGGGCTTTGAGACCACCAGCAGGAACCCCACCATGTACTTTGGATACTGTCCAATAATATTTTGTGAGTAAATACTTAAAGCCTCTTGTAATTTACTAATTGCCTTCTGCCGTAAGCAGAAAGGAGCTTCCTATGTCCATCTAGTGGCTAAGCAGGATAATTAACCACAAGTGGTATAGTGACCACTAAAACCTTCTCTGCCAGTAAAAATGTCTGTGTTTGTTGGTTACCTCTTAAAGTGTTCCAGTTTTGCCTGTTCCCTATATGTATACATTTCCAAACTGCGCATTTCAAACCTTGTAAATGAAAATTTCCAGTGAGATTTAATGTTAATAAACAATTTTCATAGTTATTAACAACCTCTGCCTGGATATCAAAATTAATATTGATTATTAATTTTCCATCATTTGCAAAAACTTCCCAAAAGCTTCTTCATTTGGGTCAGTTTTAAGGCTGTTGTGGCATGATAGTCACTTCCATATTTTTGTAGCTGTATTTGCTTTGTTGATAGTCTCAGCTATAAAAACTCTCTGGGGCTCAGAGCCTCTCCACTGTATACAGACACAACCTAACCTGCTGTGTGCTTCATCTCCACAGACAACTTAGGGAAACTTCAGGCACAGCTCAAGGCACAGCTTGGCACAGGCACTCACTCCACAGAAAGATGAGGCATCTTGTGATCTTTACTATTTGTACTGAAGATCAAGCTCCTGGAGTTCAGTTACATGAGAATCTGAACTTCTCCCAAAAGGGAAAAACTAGTGTGCCTAACTGCAGGAAAAAGCTTGAAGACACTTTCTGAAGCTTGAAGTGTCTGGTGGATGATAAATGAATAGCTGGCTTCGTGGAAGATGAGTTTGCAGCTGGTTAGTATTTCAGCTCAGTCACGTTCTTTTGATGCTGCAAGGGCAGCAAAATACAAAATAAAGGTTTTAATGAAACACTGAGACTGGACAGGTATGTCAGAAACGCCCAGTGTCTCCAGAAATGCAGTATAAGGTTATAGATACCCTCACCACATCATGCATAAGTCATATCACTCCACAAAATGAGATGATTTTCCCCCTCTATTCTGCTCTGCTGAAACCCCACCTGTGTCCAGCTCTGGAGTCCTCAATACAGAAAAGACATGGACTTGTCAAAGCAGGTCCAGGAAAGTGCCACAAAAATGATTAGAGGGCTGGAGAATCTCTTCTGTGAGGACAGACTAAGAGAGTTGGGGTTGTTTAGCCTGGAGAAGAGGAGGTTCCAGAAGACTTTATTGTGACCTCTCAGTGGTTAAAGAAGCCCACAAGAAAGATAACAATCCTTTTATCATGACCTGTTATGACATGACAAGGGGTGATGGCTTTTCAAATAAAAAAGGGACATTTAGATGAGATTTTTTTTCACATTGAAGGTGGTGAAAAACTGACCTTGGTTGCCCAGAGAAGGAACAGAACCACCATTCCTGGAATCATTCCACATCAGGTTGTCTGGGGCTCTGAGCAAACTCCACTAGTTAAAGATGTTCCTGCTCACTGCAGGAGAGTTGGACTGGATGACCTTTAAATGTCCCTTCTAAGCCAAACCATTTTATAAATCTGTCTCCTAGAGATAGTGTGTAACAAAAGAGTAGATCTACCAAGAGGTGAAGACAGTAAGTCTGAGTGTTATTTGTATAAAGACACAACTATTTTTCTTTGAAAAATACTGGTCTGTCCCCTACTCAGTAAACAATATGTGTGGGGTTCATCTTTCTTTTGTCTCACTTGGTTTTGAGGATTTGTGGCTGTTTTTTGCTGCTTGTTTAATTTTGCTTTGGTTTGTAGGTTTTTTTGGTATTTGGTTTTTTGTTTGATTGGTTTTTCTTTGTTATTTGTTTGGCGGTTTTGTTCGGTTTTTTGTTTGAATTAGAGAGATAAAGAAAAAGCAATTACAGGTGTGCAAAATGCTTCTTGCAACTTTACTACCTGCTGTGTTTTAAAGTCTCCCTTTCACCGTGGGGGAAAAAAAAAAAAAAAAAAAAGAAAAAAAAAAGAACCTTTTGGCTACTAAGTGAGCTGGAGCTCACGATTTACTGCCCGTGTTGGGCACTTCCTGGATCCATCCTCGGTTCAAGTGCTTTAGCAAGTGCTTTAGCTCATGTCTGGAGTCAAGAAGGTGCCAGAAGTTAGGATTTCAGAGCAATTTCAGCCAGGACAACCCAGTCAGACTTAGTCTGGTAGTTCACAAGAGGTTCATTCTTCTGAATTCACTCAGTTGCTAGAAAACATCCTGAGTTTTCAGAAATACATAGTTCATCAATTGCACTGAAGCATGGACTAAGCTGCTGAAAAAAAAATTATTTAATTTCCCAGTGAAAAATAAGGTGATTTTTTTTCATTAGGAATTTAAAAGCTATTAAACATCCTATTCCCCTAATATCAGGTTTTTTTAAAGCATAGAAAATCAATAAAAAACAGGATTCTACTGAAAGTTAATTCTGTCTATGTTGACTTTGCTTTTGAAGAAGTCCTGGGTATGATACAGAAATTACTTTTGACCTAAAGCATGCTCAGCAACACAGAGTTTTATCTCATCTGTATCATTAAAAGGGCTTGTGTGACAGGATAAGAGGGAATGGATTTAAGCCTGAGGAGTGTGGATTTTCCAGTGAGACATTGAACAGGTTGTCCAGGGAGGTTGTGAATATTCCCTCCCTGGAGGTGTCAAAGGCCAGGTTGGAGAAAGCCTTGAGCAACCTGGTCTAGTAGAAGGTGTCCCTGCCCATGGGAGGAGGGTTGGAACAAGATGATCTCTAAGGTTCCTTCCAAACCATTCTATGACTCTATGATTCTATGAACCATAATGAGAATTACACTTGGAAAGGACAGCTAAGAGTTAAAAAATTGCACCATTTGCTGAGAAAAAGTGTAGCAATCCTTTAGAGTCTAAAGCATAATTGCTAAGCATTGATAGATTGTGCAAGAAACACTATTGATGATTCACACCAGCAGAACTTGCTGCAAAATCAACTCTGACCTTGATACTCAAGAGACCCACTTAGAACATCCTGCAAGACAATGATATATTTCTCCACACTAACCTTTGCGAGTAGTCTGCCGCTTCAGCTCCTTGAAACAAGCTAGCTCCAATTAAAGAGGAGAAGTAGAACCGTTCCATACATTTGTTTTAGTGACAGGATACGCAGGGGTTATGATGTCACAGTGCCAAGACTATTGGGTAGGAAAAGCTAACTGTGGGCTTTCTTCAAATTCCAGATAATATTGCAACACTGCAGAAAATATTTCCTTCTTTATGTAAAAAGCTGAGCTACTAGAAGAAGGAAATCATACAATCCACAGAATCAGAGAATCATACCATTGTTCAGTTGCAAAAGACCTCCAAGATCATCGAGTCTAACCATCAACCCAGCGTCATCATGCCCATCAAACCATGACCCCAAGAGCCATGTCCACATGTTTCTTGAACACCTCCAGGGACAATGACTGCACCACCTCCCTGAGAAGCCTGTTCCAATGTCTCACCACTCCTTCAGGAAAGAATTTTTTCCTAATATCCAACCTAATCCTCCAAAGGCATAATTTCAGGCCATTTCTTTGCAATCTATCACCTCATATTAGGGAGGAAACATCAACCCTCACTTCACACCAGCCTCATTTCAGAAAGTTGCAGAGAGCAATGAGGTGTCCCCTCAACCTTCTCTTCTCCAGACTAAACAACCCTGGTTCCCTCAGCCACTCTTCAGCAAGCCTGTTCTCTAGAACCTTCACTAATTTTGTTGCCCTCCTCTGGAGACACTCCAATATCTCAATATCTTTCTTGTAGTGAGGGGCCCAAAGATGAACCTAGTATTTCAGAGGTGACCTCATCATTTCTTAGTACAGGGGCACAATCCCTTCTCTATTTCTGCTGGTCTCACTATTCCTGATCCAGGCAAGGATGCTGTTTACCTTCTTGCTCACCTGAGCACACTGCTAGCTCATGTTCAGATGATTGTCAACCAGCATCCTCAGGTCATTCCCTATCAGACAACTTTCCAACCAATGTGCCCCAAGTCTGGAGCATTACGTGGGTTTGTTGTTATCCAAAGAAAGTAGGGAAAATGGCATAGAAGCTAAAGCTCAGAGGTTAAAGGAAGTAGTATTGTCCACATCTTTGACCAGTGATGTGGAGAAATAGGCACATTATTGCAGCAGCCCACAGTTCAGCTTCTCAATTGCAATGAGGAGAGAATCATTAAATGTTTCTCCAACTTCTGGCTCATTAGGTCTTACCTTCTGCATGGGGCATTCACAATGTAATTTGGTTTTATCCTCCCAGTAAAGGAGCAGTCAACAAGGAAAAGACCACTGAGAGATGGCTGAATCTTCAAGGCCAGTTATCTTGATAACAGACATGAAACGCCTTCTGCTAAAGGCAGGATAGACACTAGACAGAACAAGAACAGGAAAATCCCAGGTCTGGGATGTGGATGTCCTCTGTCTTAGCCTCTAAAATAGTCTTCCAGTATCTGAAGGGGGCCTACAGGAGGGCTGGGGAGGGACGGTTTACAAGGTCTTGTAATGACAGGATGAGGGGTAATGGGTTTACACTGGAAGAGGGGAGATTCAAACTAGATGTTAGGAAGAAGTTCTTTACAGTGAGGGTGGTGAAACACTGGAACAGGTTGCCCAGGGAAGTTGTGGCTGCTCCCTCCCTAGAGGTGTTCAAGGCCAGCTTGGATGAGGCTTTGAGCATCCTGTTCTACTGGGATGTGTCCCTGCCTATGGCAGGGGGTTGGAACTGGATGATCTTTGAGGTCCCTTCCAACCTAAACCGTTCTATGATTCTACGATAAGATAAGCAACTGAATAGGCTATCCCATCCTAAGTTTATCTCTGTGACTGTAACAACTGATAATCATTAACTGATGACCAGATAAAATCACATGTTCCACCAGCTGGGGCTCACTGTGCAACTGCATCCAAAGATTATGGAGCAGGTTGACAGTTTTATGGGTCTTCTGATGGAGAGAGCCCCATAGGGATGACCGACACAGCAGTATGAAGACGAAAGAGAGTGCAACTAACCATGGGATAGTGTTAACACAATTTGAACATACTATAACCATGGCAAGTGAATGAAGAACTGTGATAGCATATGAAATTGGAAAAGGTACAAAACCTTAAAGATAACAGGGAAGGCTTTCAGGAACTGTGAGACATCATTGGACCCACAGTGGTGACTATCTCTTTGCTTCTACTGCTCCTGATTTCCTCCTTTACTAAATTTCTATCTTTCCCCCCTGCACATGTAAGTGAAACAAAATTTAAGTGCTTTTCTCGTCCAAATACTAATTTCCTTCTTGGTTTCATTTGGGGATTCATAAAAGAACTCTCCCTTCTGCAGAATGGATTGAGACAGACCTCGCTCTGCTCCTTAGTACACCATGCTGTAGTGTTCCAGTAGTATTCTCTCCCACATGATATTGAAGTTTCAGGTCCAAAATGCAGGCAGCAGTACCTCTGAATCTAGGAATTGCACAATTTCTTTGACACATCTATGTCGTTCTCTTGTCAACACCGTCCACCACAGAAAGTGTATCCAGAAAGTGCTTGAGAACCCCTCTAAATGCGTCACAGAACACTTGACAATGCCAAAAAAATCCCAAAAGAATTCTTTGTACATACATTCAGTACAAAACACCAAAAGCCACAACATTCCTTGAAAAGGGAGGAGGAAAGGTGCAGTGTGGTACCTATGCCCTGTGTCACTTCTCTTTTGCAAATGGAAAATGAGGCTAGTAAAAGTTAGTGTTAGATAATGATTGGACTTGATGATCTTCAAGGTCTTTTCTAACCAAGACTATTCTATCATTCTACTGTACCTTGTGTGCTTTTGAGATAAATAGATAAGAGACAAGCTTTCCAGCATGGAAAAAAGTGAAGACTTTTAGAGGTACTTCTCAATTTCTGGATCTGTATAGCAGGAAGAAACTAAATAGTGGAGATACTGACACCATGCTCTCAGATGTATACTCTATCTCTAGCGAACAGAAATTCCATCCCTTCAGTAAGAAGCTCCTGAGGAACCAAGCTACAAAACATAGAGTCATAGAATGGTTTGTGTTGGAAGGGACCTTAAAGATCATGGCCTTTATCCCTGAGCTTTAGGCAGTCTAGGCTCAGAATAAGAAGAACAGCTGGGATGAACTTGCTCAGTGTTAAGCAGAAAGCCCACACAAGAAGTAGAGGACAGATGCAATATACTGGTGGAAATGAGCAGCTAAGAAAGTGTGTCATGACACAGTTTGCTCAAGGAATTGAAACAGAGGGAGGCAGGAATGAGAGAAGAAGTGGTAGTGATGGAAGCAGATGGGATGTAGAGGATGTATCATAAGGTAGCAGGAGAAAAATGTTCACATGTTTGAAAGCAAAGGGAAAAAGACAGTGACTGATGGAGAAGCAGTGGAGGGATGTAGAAAACAGCATGGCTGGTGAGGAAAGGCAACACATAGCATCAGGGGATTTACTTTCATCCTGATGGATGCTGAAAGGAAATCTAAAAACATTTAGTTTTTCCCACGAGGTAAAATCTATTCTCCAATCATATCCAAAAGGAAAAGAAAACCTGGTGAGAAGCCTGACCTTCACCACTGTGCCAGGCGATTTTCTTCCCTTTGTTCTTAAAGCCTGAGTCACATCTGGCTACACCCATGATTATCAAATAATGATGACAGAAATCAGACCATAAATGAAAGAAAAATCTCTTACATCATGGCATTTCCTTTATGAGTCACTGTTGCCTGCAAATAAGGACTTCATGCTGTAATCCCAATATGCAGCAAGTCATTAACATTTCTGGTTCCTGCCTCAGTGGCAGTCACATTGAAACAGGAAAGTCAGCTCTGGGAAGGAGTGATGAGATATCAGAATAAATTTGTTGACTGAAAGAGTTCTCAAAGACTGGAAGAGGCTGCCCAGGGAGATAGTTAAATCCCCATTCCTGGAAGTGTTTCAAAGAGGCAGAGATGCAGTGCTGAGGGACATGGTTTAGCACCAGACCTGATAGAGCTCATTATTAGTTAGACTCAATGATCTGAAAGGTCTTTTCCAACTGAAATGATTCTGTGATTCTAGCCTCCAGTTACCTTGCTATTTATTTTTAAGATCAGTCCTGCTTGCTGTTTAAAACAAACAACAACCACCACAAAACCCAAACAATTCCAAGTATTTTGAGTGGATTCCATGGTAACTCCCTGTTCAAGTAAAGCAAGTGAAACTCTCTCTTGCCAGCATTCAGTGATGTAAAACACTGAAAACCATTGATGGCTCATTTTACATATAGAAATGCAGAATGTGTAAACAATAATGAGCATTAAATAACCATTTCTTCTTGGTTCCAACAGAAAAAAAGTAACTTTGGTTTCTAATGCTGCATCTCTCTCCTCTACCTTGCAAGTTTTGAGCTTGTAAAAGACATTGCAGGAAGTTTCATTTTTAAATTGTTAGTACATAAAAATTTTACTACTTACTTCTGTGGAAAAGAAACAGTTCCACTGACCTCTTGGAACCTAGAGGCTATTATTATAAACATTGATTAGAATCACAGAATCCTTTTAGATAAGAAAAACCTTTAAGATCATCGAGTTCAATCATTCTCTAACTTTACCAAGTCTGGTACTAAACCGTGTCCCTCAGCACTACATCTCTGCCTCTCTGAAGCACCTTCAGGGATAGGGAATCAACCACCTTCCTGGGCAGTCTGTTCAGTGTTTAAATAACCCTTTTAGTGAAGAAGTTTCTTCTGAAGTCCAGTCCTCTGTGGTACAGTTAGAGGCCATTTCCTCTCCTCCTATCGTTTGTTACTGGGAAGAAGAGACCAACACTCGCCTGGCTGCAGCCTCCTTTCAGGGGAGTAAGAAGGTGTCCTCTCAGCCTCCTCTTCTCCAGGCTAAACACCCCCAGTTCCCTCAGCTGCTCCTCACCAGACCTGTTCTTCAGACCCTTCACTGGCTTGGTTGCCCTTCTCTGGAGATGCCCCAGCGCCTCAACGTCCTTCTTGTAAGGGCCCCAAAACTGAACCCAGGACTCAAGGTGTGTCCTCACCAGTTCTGAATACAGGGGGTAATCACTGGCCTGGTCCTACTGGTCACACTATTGATGATCTAAGCCAGGATTCTGTTTGCCTTCATAGCTGCCTAATGTAAGAAATGAATATGAAATGAAGGTTAGATGTGTTCCTACAATAGAGAATGGGTTAAAGATAGTCATTGCAGTGTCAGAAAGTGGAGTCAAAACTATGTTTCTGGTCACATCTCTGTGTTTACACAGAGGAAGCAAGTTGCCTAAGACAAACCCAACAGGCTGCACAAGCAAAAATAATTTCAGATAATGGGTGAGATACAAAGAAACTATTAGTTTAACAAAAACATAATTACAGCATCCTTCCCAAAAGGGTTTGCTGAAATCAGCAGATCTGGGAGTCATTGAGATAACCAGGGAAATAGTTTAAAGGTGAGATTTTTCTCAGATTGCTTTTCTGATACAATAGGAAGCATTCCAATAGATAATCTATCACTTCACAACAAAAATGTAATACCTGTAACACCAGTGCCTGCCTCAGCATCTTGTGTTTTTGGGGAATATAACAGAGCACTGCATCTCTTACAGAGTTAATTTCATGCTACACAAAAATTATTTCATTGCCAACAAGAAGAATCCACAGAAAGAAAATAACGAGGCACAACGCAGTCAATTACAGATGTTGCATTAGCAATGTTGACATTATTGGTGGTAATGCTGCAACATGCAATTCAAACATCATGCCCTGGTTTATTTAGGCATAAGAGTCTAATCAAAGTAAATCATTTCTCACTGGACCTTAAAGTATTTTTCATTTCCCAAAGGAGTGCTTCAATCCTTCAAATCTTCTCTTTAAAGGTGGATCGAAAGTGGTATTAGGAGAGCTGGCCAAAATCAGTGCTGACAGCTGAGGAAAGTCTTGGATTGAGAGAAAGAGGTGTTTGATGGCTTTCTCCTTCTGTTCAGAGAAGGGCCATGAAGATGATCAGAGGGCTAGAGCACCTCCCCTGTATGAACAGGCTAGGAGAGCTGGGGCTGTTCAGCCTGGCAAAGAGAAGGCTCCAGGGAGACCTTTCAGAGGCCTTCCAGTACCTGAAGGAGCTACAGGAGAGCTGGGGAATGAACTTTTCACAAGGACTTATAGAAATAGGATGAGAGAAAATGACTTTGACCCGGAAGAGGGTAGATGTAGACTGGAGATTAGAAGACATTCTTTTCAGTGAGGGTATTGAGACACTGGAACAGATTACCCAGGGAGGTTGTGGAGGTGTTCAAGGCCACATTGGACAGGGCCTTGAGCAGCCTGGTGTAGGGGAAGATAACCTTTCCTATGGCAGGGGGGTATGAACTAGATGATACTTTTCTTCAAGGCTGCTCTCAATTTCATTGTCTCCCAGTCTGGATTGATATGAAGAATTTCCCCAACCTAGGTGCAGGACTTGCATTTTGTCTTGTTGAATTTCATGAGATTCTACTCAGACCACCTCATCCATCCCATCCTTCAGTCTTACCAACCACGCCAGTCAGCTTGGATCATCTGCAGACTTGCTGAGTGTGCTTCAATCTCGCTGCCTGTATCACTGATGAAGATATTGAATAGCACTTGTCCCTGTACAGATTCTTTAGATTTTAGTGGTCTTTTTCAACTGAAATAATTCCTTAATTCTCTAACTGCACAGAGGTTTGATACCATATTTCAAAGCTGTCTACCCTGCACCCAGGGAACCCTGAAGTCCTGGGTACAGAATGAAGCATCTCAAAAGAAGCAGGCTCTTCTTTTTTTCTGTACATCTACTTTCAGCCTAAATCACAAAATACAGAGAAGGCAGCATAGCCAGCACTGACAAACAGGAAAACTTGTCTGCAGTCTCAGAGGGTTTTGAAGTGGCTTTGTAGAAAAAGGTCAGCCCCAACTGATACTGATATTAAATTCCTGCTAATGAAGCCATACATATGCACTTGGTATTTTTTGTCTCAGAAGGACAGCAGAATCTCATGGGGACTAGTTTTCACTGGAGCTGGAGCCTTACAGCTTCTGGGAGTGGTCAGCTGGACACATATCTTTATTTTACATATCTCTTTCCTTTAGGTATATGGCCTCCAAAAAAATAAACATGAAATACATGAATATATGTAGCTCCATAGCTACGCATGGTTTATTGGTGCTGTCTGTAGCAAGGACAGAGAAGAGGACAAAAACCTCACCATGAGTAAACCTACATTTGGAGGAATGGCAGAGTATGGTACTCTCAATTGCTCTGCTCCTCTGGAAAGCTGATACAGGGACAACACAACACAATGCCATCACAGAATCATAGAATGGTAGGAGTTGGAAAGAATCTCTGGGGTCCAACTCTCCTGCCACAAGAGGATCACCCAGAGAAAATCGCACAGGAACACATCCAGGTGCACTTGAAATTAATCTATTCTCCTTCCTGAGATGAAGGTTAAAAATGTGAAACATCATCCAAGCACCTCAAGAGTAAGAAAAAGGGAAGCAAAATATGAGCCTTGATGAGCAGCTAGGCAACAGAGGGGATAACCACAAGAATCTTGCAGGTGCATACTAGTTCACATGGTCTTAACTAGTTCACAAACTAAGCTTGCAACCATTTATCTCCCTTTCCTGAGACGATTCCACAGATGATTCAGTGATTTCGAGCTAAATGATGAGTTTCTGCCCCCCAGGTTCAGGAAATTCAGTATTCATCTTTTAAAGTTGAAGCCACTCTGCACCTCACTGGCATACCTTAGCTGCCAAGCAAACTGTTTTCCTGAACAGAAGACCTCCTAGGAGTGCATCCCTGGCCATTTATGCAAGGTCATGGATGCCTTTAAGCAAGCAGTCACAGAACTCTCAGAGAATGTTCCTTCAGTAGTCCTATTCACAAGTATGAATCACAGAATTACAGAATGCCAGGCTGGAAAGAACCCCAAGGATCATCTGGTCCAACCTTTCTAGGTGATGGCCTCTCAAGCTGAATCTTAAAACTGTCCAATGGAGGGAAATGCACTGCTTCCCTTGGGAGATGATTCCCATGCCTGACTGTTCTTGTAGAGAAGTGTTTTCTTCTGGAGTTCAGCGGGAATCTTTCAAGCAATACTTTGTCCCCATCACCCCTTGTCTTTCCATGGGACTCCTTGTAAAAAGAGTCTCCATCCTCTTGGTAGCCATCCCTTACGCACTGTTCCATGGCAATAAGGTCTTTTCTAAGCCTTCTCAAGGCTGAAGAAACCCATATGGCAGGTCTGCCAGTCCTCTGATAATTCTCCTGACACTTCTCTGGACACTTTCCAGCTGGTCTGCATCTGTTTTGTACAATGAGGATCAAATCTTCACACAGTGCTATATTTGTGCCTGACCAACCCTGAGTAGAGTGCAATTTGTCTCTGGGACTTCTTTATCTGTGCTGTTGATGCCTTTGTTGATGCAACTCAGCATTGTTTTGGCTTTCTTTGCTGCTGCAGCACTATTCACTCATGTCCACTGAGACTTTCAGGTCCCTTTCCATAGGTCTGCTCTCCAGAGCCAGGTGGATTCCAGTCTGAGATGCACTCCTGGGTTATGTATTCACAGGTACAAGACCCTACACTTATCCCCACTGAACTCCTTATGTTCTTGCTAGCCCACTCCTTCAGCCTGTCCAGGTCTTTGTGGAGGGTGACTGCCCCTTCTGGAGTGGCAACTTTCCCACTCATTTTGGTGTCATCTGCAAACTTCATTGGGGTGCTCTTGATCTACCCAATCACCACACCAGAACAGTATTAATATTAAGTCATGAAGTTATCCAGGAGCAAATCAAAAGGTTGCCCCTCAGGGAACAATAAGAATTACAATAATCCTCATGGGTTTGTTGGCTTTTCTTTTTTTTTTTTTTTTTTTTTGTTTTAAGCCACTATTTTCCATAAAGTTGGCAGATAGGAAAAAAATTGCTACGCTGTCTAGAATACAGATGGGGGAGAGGAGAAGGAAAAAAAGTACATTTGGAAAAATAGAAAGTTAGAAGCTGATACAGCATGGTCTGGGGGACTTCCTTTGTCAAGCATATTTTCTTGTCTTTTCTAACTAAAAACATTTGGTTTTATTCATTAGAGAAAGAACAGAGATGATTCCATAATTATTCATTAGATACAAGCACAGAATAAATTGATCTTTGGCCATTTTATCGCTTCAGACTTTAAATACACAGCAACATGATTAAATCAATATTCTCAAAGGAGACAACACTCGCTAATAGTCAGCTTTAATAATCATAATTTTGCAATCCACTGTGCTCTGAACACAGAAATGAATTAGCTATGGCAAAAACAAGTCCTCTCAGAAAGAAGGTAGGCATTAGTGTATCATGGTCTTCTGCCGGCTGTGGAAACCAAGGCCAAGGCATCACTGGTAGCATTTACAAAAGGAGGAGGCACTTTAATACCATGATCCCCTTGGCTTTCACTCTCCATCTACAAGAAAAAGTACCTATCTCGCTTCTCAAGCATCATTTTGGAATCACAGATTCATAGAGTTGTTTTGGCTGAAAAGGATCTCTAACACCATTGAGTTCAACCACCAAGCTAACACCACTATGGCCATCAAACTATGTCCTGGAGCACCATATCCACACAGTTTGTGAGTCTTCAGGGATGGAAAAGAAAAACATTTCATTGCCCAGTTTGTGTGGATATTTGAAATCCTTCTAGATACAGGTAACCACCTGGAAAGTAAGCAACAATTTCCTTGTTGCTCAATTACATTGCTTTGCTCGTTTTTTTGGCCTGGTCACAACATGATCTCAGAAGTAGACCAAGTGAGATGAAAGTGGACATCATGGGGGCAGTTCTGGACAATCAGGAATTAAGAATATGGACCCAGCAGGGCCTGGCAGCCCTCGGCAAGGTCTGGCAGCTCTCCCAAGCAAGCGAGGCTGATACACAGCAAGGGGGCATTGCCAGGAACCAAAGTGAGCTGTTTAAATGCCCTCAGGCAGCTGTGGTGGTGCAGAGCACCAGGAACATGGTGGGCAAAAGCAGAGAAGTTCATGCAGGCAGGGTGTGCAAGTAGGGGAAAGGCTCCCTCCCAGCTCCCAGGGTCACAAAGTCAGTCCAGTGGGTTTGCAGCTTACAGTAAGGTGTTCAGACTCTACCAGCTTCAGAAGTGAGAGTGCTCATTCTCACTGATCCTTTGGACACAATGATGAGCACTTGATGTCAAGCAATAGTTGCAGCTCTGGCACAGTGGTGTGCACACCCACCCTGGAAATGAGTTATGTCTTCACACAGCAAGAGCTGCTGAAGGGAGAAGCAATCATGCAGACCTCAGTCTGTGGGCAGTGCCTTGACCTTTCTCCTGAGATGGAGAATGGGGGGCAAAGTTGTCTGCAGAAGGTGTGCTCAGATGGAGGATCTCCTGCAGCAGGTGGCTGAGCTACAGAAGATGGGCAGAAGGCTGCATAATATCAGGGGGGCAGAAAAAGAGAGTGCAATCTTCACTGAATCTGCAGCCTGTGGCCAAACAGCCCCAAACTCCCTCACCAGCACACCCAGAAAGAGGGAAAGCCAGCAATGGTGGCAAATGGAATATTGCAAGGGCAAGAACTACCAGTAGGAAGAAACCTCCCTTAAAGCAGACCTGAGTAAAGCAGTCAGACCACTCTCTGATGTATAACTACTGCAGCCACCAAGAAAAACAGGCAAGTGATAGTAGAGGGCAACTCTCTTCTGAAAGGCACAGAGGCATCCATTTGCCCTCCAGAAGGAAAATGGGCATCTGGTCACAAGGGATACAGAGAAGGTTGAGGTGTTCAATGACTACTTTGCCTCAATGTTCACCAGAAGACCTCCAGCTGCACCACCCAAGCTTCTTAAGGCAAAAGTATGGACTGGGAAAAGGAAGATAAGTGCAGACCAGGTTTGAGACTATCTAAAGAACCTGAAGGTGCACAAGTCCATGGGACCCAAATGAGATCCACCTGCAGGTGGATAAAGTTGCCAAACCATCATATTTGAAAGGTCATGGCAATCTGGCGAAGTCCCTGCTGACTGGAAAAGAGGACACTTAACTCCCATCTTCACAAAGGGAAAAAAGAAAGACTCCCAAGAAACTGTAGGCCAGTCAGTCTCACCTCTGTGCCTGGAAACATCGTGGAGCAGATCCTCTTGAGGCTTTGCTAAGACATATGGAAAATGAAGAAGAGGTGATTGGTTGTAACCAACACAACTTCACCAAGGGCAAATCATGCCTGCTGAAGTTACTGGCCTTTTATGTCACAGTATCAGTGAAAAGGGGGAAAAAAATCTACCTAGATTTGTGTAAAGTGTTTGATACTGTCCCACATGACATCCTGGTTACCAAACTGGAGAAGTATGGACTGAATGTTGTGCCACACTGGCTAAAGAATTGGCTGGATGGCTCTGGTTAATGGCTCAACATCCAAATGGAGACCGTTCTATGACACAGGTTCTTGGACAGAATGCCTTTCTCCCTAGATATCAGCATTTGTAATCAGATGTGGGGCAGGTGTGAACTGTGCCAAAAAGTGGGACAGCAGTGAGCAGCATCTTAGGGAAATATCTGTCCAGCACAATTGAAGGCAAAAAATTCAGCTGCATGGGGACAGCTTGGTGTCTGTAAGCAAGCAATAGCACAAAAGAATACACAGTAGAATCACATTTTTTAAAACAGTTGACTTGTCAGTCATAAAACATAACCTCTGAAATATCAGTCTTGGAAGTCCAGTTTGATCCTGCATACACTTGATGTTTTGATCCTTATAATGCAGTTAGGTTTCCAATACATCCTAAAGATATATATATATATATCTCGCAGGATCACAGGCTCACAGGATGTTAGGAGTTGGAAGGGACTCAAAGAGATCATCGAGTCCAACCCTCCTGCCAGAGCAGGACCATACAATCTAGCTCAGGTCACACAGGAATGCATCCAGACAGGCCTTGAAAGGCTCCAGAGAAGGAGACTCCACAGCCTCTCTGGGGATCCTGTTCCAGTGCTCTGTTATCCTTACAGTCAAGAAGTCCCCACTTGTGTTGAGGTGGAACCTCCTGTGTGGTAGCTTATATCCATTGCTCCTTGTCCTATCACAGGGAGCAGTGAGAAGATCTTGTCCCCTCTCTCCTGACACCCAGCCCTCAGATATTTATAAACATTTATTAANTCCCTAGGTTTACAGCTGCAATTGATTGAGATATTCTGATGCCTGGCAGTAAATGAAATCAGGAAATGTTCTGTAATTCTCTGCAGCAGCGAAATATCTCACTGAAGAAACCTGCCGCTGGTTGGTGGACATCTGGGATAATCACATTTAGGAAGGGAATGTGACGCCACTCGTTTGATGTGATTGAGCTATTACAGAGACTCCTGGCAGCTAATTAATCACCAGGACTGCTGAAGGGGAAGAATCTTTTCCAGACATATTTATAGGCAGAGCTGGAATAAGCTTGAGAGTTGTTTGTGTTTTTTTCTGTGTGTGTAGAAAAGAGTCAGTTCTGAGGCTGAGCCATGTAGTGACGATCAGCAGTGGGCTAATTGGACCACTTTAGGTTCCCCACAGAGGTGGTGGAGTCACTGTTTCTGGAGGTGTTCAAGAAATGCATGGACATGGCACTTGGTGACATGGTTTAATGGCCATGGTGGTGTTAGGTTGAAGGTTGGACTTGATGATCTCAAAAGTCCCTTCCAACAAAAACACTTCCATGATTTTATGACTCCAACCACAATGAGGCAGGACGAGGAAAGCCCACTTTAACCTGAAATAAACAGAACCCTTCTGTGAATTTCCTCTGCAGAAGCCAAAATCAAGATGGAAAAGCATCATAGAATTGTTTTGGTTGGAAAAGACCTTTAAAGTCTTTGAGTTCAACTGTCATCCAAACACCACCAAGGCCATTAAACCACACCCTGAAGATCTATGTCTACATGTTTGAGACTTATGGGTCTGACATGAGCTCCTGTCTTTCCTCAGCAATCTCTGTAGGCATCTAAAGCCTTCAGGCAGGCTAGACTCCTTGGAACCTGTTCCAGCATCTTACAGTATCAGATGGAAGTCCTCATATTGAAATTAGTGGATAGCAGATTAGATTTAACAGTTAATTGACTAATTATTCCTTACTCAGAGAGATGCCTAGACCAGCCAAGCTACTGCATCAAAACAATCTGCCAAAAGTATTGATAGAGATGCAAACTGTAGCCTGAGTGCCAAAACTTTCGATTAGTGTTTGGACAGAAATGTCTTTACTGTGATCCCAGGCAGACAATTCTGATTAGTCCAGTTGCGCACACACAGATTCTCAACCACTCAGCTCTCCTCTAGCATTCCTGCATTCATGGGTTTCCTTTTAAATTCCCTACTGGAAGTTCCACTTTCAGACCACAGCATGTCATTTATTTCTTAGATCAAAGTTTAGTGTGAGATTCCAAACTAGAACATTTCTTTTTGCAGATGTCCACCACTACTTCAAAAAGACCAAGTGCTGGGTCCTGCGCTTGGTTGACAATAACCCCATGAACACTTCAGGCTTGGTGCAGAGCAGCTGGAAAGCTGCACAGCAGAGAAAGGTCTGGAGGTGTCGATCGACAGCTGGCTGAAGGTGATCCAACATATGCCCAGGTGACCAAGAAGCATCCAGACCTGGATCAGAAATAGTGTGGTCAGAAGGACCAGAGATTGTCCCCCAGCACTCAGCACTGGTGAGGCTTGAGTCCCCGGATTCAGTTTTAGGCCCCTCACTACAAGAAGGACATTGAAGTGTGGGAGTGGGTCCAGAGAAGGGGAACAAGACTGGTGAAGGATCTGGAGAAGAACAGCTTCTGATAAACAGCTGAGAGAACCAAGATTATTTAGTCTGGAGAAGAGGAGGCTGAAGGGAGACCATATGGCTCTCTACAATTCCCTGAAAGGAGGTTGGAGCCACGTGGCTGTACATCTCTTCTTGCTCGTATCAAGCGATAGGAGAGGAAATGGCCTCAATTGCACCAGGGGAGGTTTTAGGTTCAATATTAGAACAAATATCTTGCTAGAAAGGGTTCTCAAAGACTGAAACAGGATCACCACAGCAGTGATTGAATCCCCATCCCTGAAGGTATTTAAAAGAAGCAGGGATGTGGTGTTGGGACATGGTTTAGCAGAAGACATTTAGATGGACTCAATGATCTTAAAGTTCTTTTCTAAATTAAATGATTCCATGATGCTATGATACCTTAAAGCACAATCTGTACAACTTTTGATTAAGAAATAAGACAAACTGATTTTTAACAAACATGACATTTTCCTCAAAGAGCCTGACCATCTTGTGAAGCACAGCAGTTGTAATTCCTTGATTACAGCACTGCAATTATCTCGTGGTTTATAATTATTTTGTTTCATTTAAAATACACAAACACATTGGAAATAGGGAGAAGAGGAGCCTCGATGCCATTGATTTTTTTTTCCTCTTTCTTTCCCTTCTCTGACACCTCCTAACACAAAACTGAAGGTGTTCAGAAAAGGTGTGGACATGGCACTTTAGGATATGGTTTAATGGCCATGGTGGCGTTAGGTTGATGGACTCAATGATCTTAGAGGTTTCTTCCAACTGAAACAATTCTATGGCTCTATGATTCTCCATGTGAGGACCATGATTACCAGTTTTCTCATGAAGGCTCCAGATAGAAATTAACATGCAAAATTCTGTGTTTACCTGAAGGCTAGCTCTGTCTCAGGGAAGAATGAATGTGCCTGTCCCAGAACACATCACTGTGTGCTTCAGTGACTTTCTTCTACTGAGATTTGAATAATATATCCTAGAAAAAAATCTTCTGCTCATATCTAAGTCAGTCTCCCAGCTGCCAAAAGATGTTTGCTATTTCAGTATGTGTTCCAGTCCATAGCAGGTTTAGCTGGATTCTTTTTGAAGCATTCATATGTCTTTTTCCACCAGAGAAACACAAACTTCCTATATCCAAGCAGACTCCCACACTGATATGGCCACTCACTTGGAAAGGTATTGTTCAAGTTATTGATCTAACTCAGATGAAGCAGGATCTCCTAATCCCACATGAATTGATCCTTTCATCATCTACCAGCAACTGGGAGTAGAGGAAAGGGAGTTGCTCCTTGAGTTCAATCACAGACTCTCCTCTGGATAATGGGGGATTAATTTGCCCCAGAGATAGCTGCAGTGGAATACACCACACAGGACTGAATCATTGAAGCATTTCTATGCAAGATGTGAATACACAGGAAGAGTTTTTGTTCTTGCTCCTTAATCCAGCTCCAGCAAAAGGCAACTATTCCAAGGATGATCCATTTTTTGGGGGAGGAAGAAAAGTGTTGTCTGGTTGCAATGTACAGAGAAGTGAGTGATTTAATGGAGTCCCTGTGCTTGGTTGACAACACCAAAATAAGTGGGGAGGTTGATACTCCAGAAGGCAGAATTACCCTCTGTGAAAATCTGGGCAGGCTGAAGGAATGGGATAACAAGAACCTTATGAAGTTCAATGGGGACAAGAGTAGGTTCTTGCTCCTGGGAATATGTAACTCAGGAGTGCAACTCAGATTGGCATCCACCTGGCTGGAGAGAAGCCCTGTGGAAAGTGACCTCATGGTCCTGGTGAACAACAAGCTTAACATGAATGAACACTGTGCTGCAGTGGCAAAGAAAACTAACAGGATGCTGGGTTGCATCCACACGGACATCATCATCAGAGATAAATAAGTCATTGTCACACTCCACTCGGTGATGGACAGACCACACCTGGAGCACTGCTGTACAAAAAAAAGCTGTGGACAGATGAAAAGTGTCCAGAGAAAGATCATGAGAATGATCAGAGAACTGGCAGCCCTGCATGTGAGGAAAGGCTGAGAGAGATGGATTTGTTTAGCCTCGAGAAGAGAAGGTTTAGGGGAGACCTTATTATCATGGACCAATACACAAAGGGTGGCTGCCAGGAGGATGGAGACTCCCTTTTTACAAGGAGTCCTATGGAAAAGACAAGGGGTGGTGGGGACAAATTACTGCTGGGGAGATTCTGATTGGGACTCAAGAAGAAAATGTTTCCCCATGAGAACAGTTGGATATTGGAATCATCTCCCAAGGGAAGCAGTGAATTCCCCTCCACTGGACAATTCTAAGACTCATCTTGACAGCATATTGGGCCAGCTCATTTCAACTTTACTGTTACCTAGAAAGGTTCGACGAGATGATCCTTGGGGTCCCTTTCATCCTGGCATTCTGTGGTTCTGTCCCAGTCTAATAAAATGTAATGTAAGAAAGCACATCTCCCCAAGAATTGTCTGTGAAATTTATTTAACATGCCTTTGAGAATGGTTCCAATCACATTGCTGAGCCTCCTGCCAGTGGCAGCTCTCGGGATGAAATAGCATCAGTGACATGAACAGCATGACAGCATTATGTAAGAGCTTATGAAGCAGTTTCAAACCTGCTTTGATACAGCATTAACAATCAGCAGGGAAAACTTTGTTTAATATTTCAACGACATGTTTAAAAGTTAAACACTTTCATTTCTCTGATGGTGCAAAAGCCTGAGCAGCACACAGATGGGAAGAAGGAGGAGGCATTTCAAGTCTTTTGCCTACAACCACAGAAATTGTTTCAGTTGGAAAAGACCTTAAAGATCATGGAGTCCAACCATTACCTAACTCTTCTAAGTCTGGTGTTAAACCAAGTCCCTCAGCAGCGCATCTCTGCCACAGGGTCACCTGCACTAGCAAGGGATTTGGACTAGATGCTCTACAAAGTTCCCTTCCAAACCTCATGATTCTGTGATTCTGTGTGATCTCTGTGTGATCTCAACACCTCCAATAATAGAGATTCAACCAGCTCCCCGGGGAGCCTGTGCCAGTCTTTAAGAACCCTTTCACTCATAAGTTTCTTATCTAATGTGAGATTATCACAGAAAACTTGTCAAAAAATATTCTTGAATTCCACCAAGATGGTCAGCATCATCAGAAGAAAAACTGTTTCTCTCCCTAACATAAATCTGTCAAAGTAAATTTGTGCACTGAATTTCATAGAATCATAGAATTGTTTTAGTTGAAAAAGACCTTCAACATCATTAACTCCAATCTTCAACCTAAGACTGCCATGGCCATTATACCTTCTCCCAAAGTTCTATGTCTGCACGTTTCCTGAACACCTCCAGAGACGGTGATTCCACCACTCCCTGAGCAGCCTGTTCCAATACCTGACCACTATTGCAGCAAAGAAATCTTTCCTAATCAGGAACTTAAACCTCCTCTGGCACATTTTCAGGTCATTTCGTCTCATTCTATCACCTGATATTAGGGAAAAGAGACCAACATCCACCTCACTACAGGAATGAGGTCTTCTCTCAGCCTCCTTCTCTCCGATTAAACAGTCTCAGTTCCCTCAGCTGCTCCTCAACAGAACTGTTCTCTAGATGCTTCACCAGCTTTGTTGACCTCAATGTCTTTAATTCGTTTTGTTGAAGTTCCCACTGGAATTGTGATGATGAGAACAGAGAACACTCTATTGTAGAAAACATCACAAAGGTCTTGGTATTTCATATCATGGTGATTAAGAAATACCACTGCAAACATCTCCCTGCTAATTTGCTCTTTTCAAATATGTTGGTGATATTTTTTCTTTCCTCTTTACTAATCAAAATCATCAGTCATAAAATCATCATCACATTGTTGTGCTGTTAACTAGGTTTAAATAATTTCAGTAATGACTGCTATATTATTTAGGTGTTCTCACTACAAGGAGATCTGTGAACAGTCAATTTCCTGCTGAACGTTTCATACATTTCTAATAGGCAGTTTATGCAGCTTGTGATGGCACACTAAATCATCCAGTCTTTAGCTCTGGCACTAAGATTGATTCAGTTTTGCAGTGGGAGTAGAACAACTGAATATACACAAGTGTCACCCAAAGATGAAACATGCAGAAGTTAAGATATAATGATGCCATGCTAGACTTTAAAAGGATGTTTTCATTCTAAGTCTTAAAAATATCAATAAAATCTTTTCTTATAAAACTGAGATCTAGAAGGGCAAAGAAACTTGGAGGATCAAGAAGGGGCTAGATATAAACTCTTGTGAAGAGTGCATGAGGGACCTGGGATTGCTTAGCCTGGAGGAGAGGAGTCTGAGGAGCCCTCAGTACGAGAAAGATATTTCATCATTTTCATTGCAAAACTTTTTTCCTTATATCTAGTCTAAACCTACCCTTTATTCCTTCAAAACTTTCACCCCTTGTCCTATCACAACAAGCCCTGCTAAAAAGATTGCCTTGATAGAATCATAGAATTATAGAATGGTTTAGGTTGGAAAGGACCTCAAAGATCATCTAGTTCCAATGCCCTGCCATAGGCAGGGACACCTCCCACTAGAATAGGATGCTCAAGGCCTCATCTAACCTAGCCTTGAACACCTCCAGGAAGGGAGCATCTACAACCTCCCTGGGAAACCTGTTCCAGTGTCTCACCATCCTCACTGTAAAGAGCTTCCTCCTAACACCTAGTTTAAATCTTCCTTCTGCCAGTTTAAACCCATTGCCCCATATCCTGTCATTACAGGACCTTGTAAATAGTCCCTCCCCAGCCTTCCTGTAGGCCCCCTTCAGATACTGCAAGGCTACTATTGTCTCCTTGAAGCCTTCTCCAGGCTGCAGAGCCCCAACTCTCTCAGCCTGTCCTCATAGCAGAGCTGCTTGCAGCCTTCTGAGCATCTTTGTGGCCTCCTCTGAACTCGCTCCAACTGTTCCATATCGTTCCTATGTTGGGGGCTCCAGAACTGCCCACAGGACTCCAGGTGGGGTCTCACGAGAGCAAAGTAAAATGGGAGAACGCCCTCCTTTGCCCTGCTGGCCACGCTGCTCTTGATGCAGACCAGGACACAGTTGCTGTCTGGGCTGCACACAAAAACACTGCTGGTTCATGTTGAGCTTTTCATCACTCCAGACGCCCAGGTCCTTTCCCTCAGGGCTGCTCTCCAGCCATTCGCCTCCCAGCCTGTATTTGTGCTTGGGATTGCATCAACCCAGGTGCAGGACCTTACACTTGGCCTTGTTGAATTTCATGAGATTGGCCTGGGCCCACCTCTCCAGCCTGTCCAGGTTCCTCTGGATGGCATCCTTGCCCCCTACCGATATTGGAGGGCACAGATATTGGGCTCCACAGTTCCAGTTCCAGTGGTTTCACTAGCAGCTCTGTACTTTCAACTCTTTCCTCCTCTACTGGCACATTTTACACTTCCGTGGTTGGAAAGCTGTGACTTGAAGAGGAACCTGTGTGTATCGGTTGACAGTTGACTAAATATGAGTCAGCAATGTGCTCAAATGGCCAAGAAAGCCAATGGCATCCTGGCTCATATTGGAAACACCGTGGCCAGCAGGGACGGGGATGTGATCATTTCCCCATACTCAGCACTGATGAGGTCACAGCTCAAGTATTGTGTTCAGTTCTGGACCCCTCACTACAGGAAGGACTTTGAGGTGCTAGAGCATGTCCAGAGAAGGGCAACAAGGCTGGTAAAGGACCTGGAGCACATGACCTTGGAGGAGCATCTGAGGAAGCTGGAGTTGTTCAGTCTGGAGAAGAGGAGTATGAAGAGAGACCTCATTGTTCTCTACAGCTACCTAAAGAGAGGTTGGAATAAGAAGTGGACCAGACTCTTCTCCTTGATGACAAGTGACAAGACCAGAAGAAACTGTTTCAAGCTGTGCCAGGGCAGATTCAGGAGGTTAGGAAATACTCTTTCACTGAAAGGGTTCTTAAACATTGGAATGGTCTGCCCAGGGCAGTGGTGGAGTCACCATCTCTGGAGGTGTATAAGTAGCATGTGGACCTGGAGCTTAGGAACGTGGTTTAGTGCTGATCATTCAGTGCTGGGTCAAGGGTTGGACTGGATGAGCTTTGAGGTCTCTCCCAACTGAATGTATTTTGTGACTCTATGATTCACTCCTAAGGAGCCCAACTGCAAATGTCAGTCGTACCCTGCTACCAAAAATACCAAAGCTTTGACACTGTAAGAGTAGAGAATGCACAGAGAGAGTCTCTAATTATTTATTCATTTGTGTTTCTTTCATTTTTAATCCTTTGATTTCTGAGAATCACCAGCTAGATTTCCTGGTACAATAATTATAAATACTTCATGCCAGTGGATGGATCTAAAAATTCTATTTGAAGTTTTGATGAGAGTCTGTGATGAAACGTTGGTGGATTGTTTTTACTCGTCTGGGGACTTTGATGCCACTGTAATTTTCAGAGGATAAAGCTTAGGCATTTACACATCACTTCCCTCTTTCCTCATTACTTTAATCATCCCCTTTCTCAGCTTGGGGTTGCCATCTCTTTGCATAAAATTCTGCCAATGGTTTTAATGTGGCATCTAGTACCTGAAAGGAGGTTGCAGCAAGACAGGACTTGATCTTTTCTCCCTAGTAACAAGTGATAGGAGGAGAGGAAATTGCCTGAAATTGTGCCAGGGGAGGTTTAACTTGGATATTAGGGACAATTTCTTTCCTGCAAGAGTGGTCAGGCATTGGAACAGGCTGCTCAGGAAGAAGGTAGAGTCATTGTCCCTGAAGGTGTTCAAAAAATTAGTACATGTGTCACTTTGGGACATAGTCTACTGATCGTGAAAGCGTTAGGTAGAAGGTTGGACTTGATGATCTTAGAGGCCCTTTACATGCTTAATTATTCTATAATTCTAATAAAAAGTGATAAAAGGAGAGGAAATGGATGTTAATCCCTGAACATCTCACCACAAAGGTCTCTTCTGCTTGCAGGAAGAAAGCAGCAGAGATCAGATGGGCAAGGGCAACATGATAAGAAGCTGAGCCTGTTCTCATTCTAGTGGTCTGCATGTACAGCTGAAGATGAACCAGAAAGAGAAGTGACTTCCCTGTAAACCAGGAAATCTGTTAATGGCTTCCACATATCTTTGTCAATCTTCTTTCAGAAGCAGCCTTTTTATAGGATGCTGTTAAAGCTGTGAGATGAACTCGAAAGCTGAAATGCAGCCTCTGTGTGCCTTTTCTTTCCCCCACCATACTAACACTCATCCATCAACCTGCTAAGCAATTTTTGCAGATCATACAGCAAATGGTTTGAAGTAGGTAATCTGAAAGTATCAGGAACAGGGCCTTCTGAAGTCATAATATCAAAAGCCTTGGCAGAAATGAACTGTAGTAGAAGGAAATGTTATCTTAAGTAAGCACAATGATGACAGGGGTTTCAGGAACAGGGAAAAAAAAAAGAAACCTCAATTTTATTTCAGCTCCTCAAACATCACATCAGCAATTCTGTGGCAGAGACTAAAGTGTATCTGTAACTAGCTTTATCTTTCTCCCTGCAGTCAAAGCTTTTATTGCAGTTGTTACCTAAACTTGGAAGTTCATATTTACATTTTACTCTGTGTTTGTGATTAGTTTACAATGCTGACATTTTCAGTCCAATTTCCATAAAATATGGAGACAGAGAGCGTACAGCCAGCTACAGAAACTTTCAAGCAGCCCCTGTAAGCTCCACAAAAAGGTGACTTCAAGTCGCCAGTGCTCAAATGCTCACAAAAGGAATCAAACAATTGTTTAGGCTGGAAAAGACCCTTCAGATCAGAGTCCAACCATTAAGTCAGCTCTGCCAGGCCACCACTAAGCCATGTCCCTCAGTACCACATCTTCATGGCTTTGAAACCCCTCCAGGGATGGGGACTCCACTACTGCCATGGGCAGCCTGAGCTAAGGCTTGACAAACCTTTTGGGGAAGAATCATAGGATCAGAGAATGGACTGGATTGGAACGGATCTTAAAAGATCATTGTGAGAGGCTAAGCCTTATCTCTCTCTGGTTCATGTAAATCAACAAAGATACAGATTGCCTTTGTTGCCTTCCCAGACCTCAGCAGCCCAAGTGCCTGGCCTGAATGGCCAGGAGGTGAGAGGCCAAAGCCCATGGCTGGTGCTAGACCCCCACAAGACACACCAGTTACCCCAGAGAGAAAGGATGGTGTAAAAGGCTTATGGAACATGCAGTAGACTTGCCACCTGGCCCAACTAGCCCCTGGATGTGCATTCAGTGTATAGACAGGTAAACAATGCAGGAGAGAGGCAGAGGTCCACCCCTGCACCACTGGACCCCTGCAAATGCATGTTAACACACAGGAAGATTTCCTGGGGGGCTGCACCTGGACACCTATCTGAGACTAAAAACTTCCCTATTGAGGCCTCATCTAGAGTATTGTGTCCAGCTCTGGGCACCCCAGTTCAAGAAGGACAGGGAGCTGCTTGAAAGAGTCCAGCACAAAGCCATAAAAATGGTTAAGGAAGTTGAACATCTTCCTTATGAGGAGAGACTGAGAGAACTGAGGCTTTTTAGCTTGGAGAGGAGCAGATTAAGGGGTGATCCGATTAACGTTTATAAATATGTAAGGAATGAGTGCTAGAAGGATGGAGCCAGCCTCCTCTTGGTGATGCCCAGTGACAGGACAAGGGCCAATGGGTGGAAGTTGAGGCATAGGAGGTTTCATGTGAACCTGAGAAAGAATTTTTTCACTGTGAGAGTGACAGAGCACTGGAACAGGCTGCCCAGTGAGGTTGTGGAGTGTCCTTCTCTGGAGATATTCAAGAACCATCTGGATGCATTTCAATGTGATGTGCTCTAGGTGATCCTGCTCTGACAGGGGAGCTAGACCAGATGATCTTCTGAGGTCCCTTCCAGCCCCCGACATTCTATGATTCTATGGAAGAGACCTGAGAAATGCCTGCTTAGGGAAAAGAAAAAAATCTAGAACAAGAACTCCTAAAGAACTCCTGAAGAAGAACATCCTTGGGCCACACACACACTGAGAAGGACTTGGACACTGGACCCTGTCTCTCTCTTCCTCTGCCTCCCCATCTCCGGCTGATGGTAATATAATCCCTGCTCTTTTCCCCTCTTCTCTTTTCTCCATTGTTCCCTTTCCCTCTCTCTCCCCTTCTCTCTCTTCCTCTGTTTTGTTCAACTTTATCCTTTAATAAATAGTTTTCTGATGATATCTGGTCTCGCTTTGTACCTTAATTTCACAACACGGAAATCGATAAGAACAAATCTTGCTCCTCTGGACAGAGATATTGTTAATCTCTGTTCTCCAGACCTTGACAATCATTTAGTTCCAACAACCCTACCACAGGCAGGGACACCTGTGACCAGACTAGACTGTCCAAGGCTGTGTTCAAACTGTCCATGAACACCTCCGGGGGTGGGGAGGGGGCATCCACAAACTCCCTGGGTAACCTGTTCCACTGTCTCACCACCCTCACTGTAAAAATACTTCTTCTTAATCTCCAGTCTAAATCTCCTCTCTTCTAATGTAAGCCTTTGTCCCTTGTCCTATCATCACTACAAGCCTCAAAAATCCCTTCCCAGATTTCTTGTAGGTCCCCTTCAGTTACTGGAAGGCTGCCGTAAGGTCTCCCCAGAGCCTTCTCCAGAAAGATGACAAGAAACAGCTTTGCTCATTTTATGAATTAATATCTCCTCCTGCTTCTTCCCTGATCCAGTTCACCTCAAATGAGCTATTTAGGTTATCTCAAAAAGCCGTATCTGTCAGTTTTAAATTAAAATAATAAAAACACTTCCTCCTCTGGAGTCTCCATCAGCATGCATTATATCCATTTCCAGCATGGTAGCCACATTGACATTTTTAGATTTTCAGGATTATGAATGTCAGTCTCAGAAAGAAATAAAACCCACAGTGAGGTGATTTCCTTCAAAAACATTCTTTAAAAAAAAAAAAGACAGAGAAATTCTGATGAGAGTGGTGATAAAGCAGTCAAAGCTTGATAGCAGTGAGCAGCATTATGCAAAATTGAGGAACGGAAACCATATAAAAAGGACCTTTAAAATCACACAGCTAGTTGCAATCCAGGCTGTGGCTGATGAATTTCTTATATGATGATAGCTTTCTGTCTGAGGCAGGAAAACTACATATTCAATCCCATTTGCATTAAAGGATGGGAAAATCAGAGGCACTTTTCCATCGAAAGTACTTGACTCATTGGACCTTTACATAATTCAGTTCACTGAGAGTGAGGAGGATGTCCAGAGAAGTGTCATTCAAGATATTTTCCATTGCCCCACTGGTAAAAAAAGGCCTTAAATGGGATTATGTAAATGATGTGACTGTGTGCACACACTTCTATGACACAAGCCTCTGCCATTTCTGAGGCATGTGGAATGACAGAATCGCAGAATCACAGCATTACAGACTTCCAGGATGGAAGGGACCCCAAGGATCATCTGGTTCAAACATTCTAGGTAACAGTAAAGTTGTAATGAACTGGCCCAGCATCCTGTCAAGATGAGTCTTAAAACTGTCCAGTGGAGAGGAATCCACTGCTTCCATTGGAAGATGATTCCAATGTCTGACTGTTCTCATGGGGAAACATTTTCTTCTTGAGTCCAATCAGAATCTCCCTAGCAGCAACTTGTCCCCATCACCCCTTGTCTTTTCCATAGCACTCCTTGTAAAAGACAGTCTCCATCCTCCTGGTAGCCATCCTTTAGGTACTGTTCACAGTAACAAGGTCTCTCCTAAGCCTTCTCAAGGCTGAACAAACTCAGCTCTCTCAGCCTTTCCTCACGGCAGGTATACTTCTCATATTTTATTTCACGAACACAGAAACACTGCTGCCAAGTTTTCAAACCATCACCACTGCAAATGACCTCTTACATTTAATCATTAATAATAATAATAATAAAAAAGAAATGGTAATGGAGTACATGCTACTTTCATCTCTTTTCCAAATGCCTTTTACTTGATGCATTATGTTTTGATATATCCCAGGCAAATTAAGCAGCTACGTATGGCAATCTGATTAATGACATAATGTGATTTATGTGCTTCATTTTAGTACATTGGGTCATTCTGATTATTTTACTTTATTTTAATATGTTCCTACAGATGGGAATGAGCACTGCATTAAATCCTGCCTCAGACAAAAATCTCCCATTGAGATTGAAATGACTGAACTTTTTCATTTAATGGGGATTGCATAAGGGATTTGAGTTAGATTTATTTTTTTTTAATTATTATTTTTAAATGCAGCCCAAGTGTTATCTAAGGGAATTGCCAGAGAAGTTGATATTAGCAAATAACTGACATTAAAAAGAGTGTGGACAGCAGGTCAATGGAAATTCTGGAGTATTGTGTTCAGTTCTGGGTTCCCCATTTCAAGAGGAGCAGGGATATACCAGAAAGAGTCCAATGGAGGCTACAGGGGTGGTGAAGGGACTTGAATATCTGTCTGGTGAGGAAAGGCTAAAAGACCTGGGGCTGTTTAATCTAGAGAAGAGAAGACTAAGAGATCTTATTAATGTTTATAAATATCTGAAGAGTGGGTGTCAAGACGAAGGGGCCAGGCTCTTTTCAGTGGTGTCCTGCGACAGGACAAGCGGCAATGAATGCAAACTGGACCACAGGAAGTTCCATGTCAACATGAGCAAAAAACTTTTTACTGTGAGAGTAACAGAGCTCTGGAGCAGGCTGTGCAGAGGATATGCAGTCTCATTCTCTGGAGACTTTTGAGATCTGTCTGGATGTATGGCTGTGTGACCTGCCCTGGGTGATCCTGCTTTGGCAGGAGGATTTAACTTGATGATTTCTGGAGGTCCTTTCCAACCTCTACCGTTCTGTGAATCTATGATCCTATTATTTTAAAGATACCAAATAGCTATTAAAGTGCACAACTAGGCAGAAGAAACCTATAGAAGATTCAGACCTTTTCACATTTGGCAGTCCTCCAGACTAAAGCAATCTACACAAAAGTCCACTGACCTTGGTTTACCATAGTTGAGGTTTTGACACAGACCTTGGTGCATTTTCACATTTGTATGAGCAGCAGAGACAAGTAAGATGCATATCAGACAAAGATGTGATTCCATATCACTCTTCATAAAGATCAAGTACCAAAGGCATGGATGCAGTCCATAGTATCTTTGTACTTCTTTCTCTTTACAGCATGTACAAACAGCACAGAAAGAAACTACATGATCCAGCATCCCTCTCCATCCTTCAACTGCTTTCAGCAACAGCTTATACTATATGCACATGTACGAATCTGTCTGGACTGAATGAAATGCTTCTTCATGCCACTGACTGTCTATAATCACAGAATGGTAGGGGCTGGAAGTGGTGTTAAAGGTCACATAGTTTCAATAACTCTGGTATGGGCAGGGACAACTCCTGCTAGACCAGCTTGCTGAAGGCCACATCCAATCTGAATTTGAATGATTCCAGACCTAGAATCTCCACAACTTCTCTGGACAACTCATTCCAGTGCCTATGTTGAAGACCAATCACTTAAAAGCCATAAGTCAGAGTAACGTACATTTTTTGCCATGAGATCCTGTCCATGATTTATTTTATTTTTCATTATTATTGGTCTTAGCAAGCCCAAATGAGAAGAAAATAGTTTTCTAGCTTTTAAAACAGCTCAGATTACAATATTATATTAGAGCTTTCTGCTGGCCCTAATACTGCTGCCTCTGATGTCAAACAAGGAACAGAATTAGACTATTACTGAGAGCTTTGTAAATCCAGCTCACTAATGACTACCGGATTCAACCAACCTTCTTTTCCATTGCAACAGCTTCAGAAATAACCTGAGCAAGTGAACTAAAAAGAAAGCATTAAGCACATCACCAAAATATTTGTCAGAATCTTGAAAAATTACAGCCAGGGTGTAGAGGAAGGTAGAGGCAACTACAACATTTAATTTGCCTACTTCTGCAAAACATAGGTGTTTCGGTCAACTGAGGATGTTTCTATTTTCAAGCAAAACACCACCACAATATCCTTCTGCCATCCCTGCAAAGGCTTTTTGTTATATCTCTTTCCCTTGTAGTTTTAGGCAATGTTTAGAGCTATCTGACAATAAAGACAATTCAATTCATTAAGTTTAATTATAAGGGATTGGAGTCAGGGATTAGTTTAATGTTTAAGTGTATGCAGTAATTATTGCTGATGTTAATAAGGATAGTTAATCACTAAGAGGCTCCTATTGCATTATCACTGGTGGCATTGGCACCAGATAACCAAAAATGTGTCTTCAGGGTTCCTCAACATCACACAGACATATGGAAGAGTTTTTTATACCTTTTTTTTTTTTTTTTTTTTTTTTTTAGTTTCCCATGCTTTGTGAACAATGGGAGGAAAGCTGAAAGCAGGGCTTGTTTTCTCATTTCATTTAGGACAAGAGAAAACAACATCACGTTATACCAGGAGAGGTTCAGGTTGGCTATCAGGAAAAAATTCTTTACTGAAAGAGTGGTCAGGCATTGGAACAGGCTGCCCAGGTAGGTAGTGGAGTCACTATCCCTTGAGGTGCTCAAAAACCATGTAGATATGACACTTTGGGACATGGTTTGGTGGGCATCATGGTGTTGGATTGACAGACTTGATGATCTTTGAAGTCTTTTTTCAACCTTAATAGTTCTATAATTGGGGAAAATTATCAAACAACAAGATAGAAACAAGTCTCCAAACACAGTAGTTTCTATCAGGACTTAAAACTCCAGTAAGTCCAAAGAAACTCACAAAGATGCTTAATAGAAGTCAAAACATACTCATATTTCTTCATTATTAACAAGCCATGCTACCATCTTTACATGTTTTCTGAACACCTGTGTGGACACTGACTCCACCACCTCCCTGGTAAGCCTGTTCCAATGACTGACAACTCTTGCAGGAAAGAACTAATAGCTAAGATTTTGTTCTTAATGTCCAATATGGACCTCCCCTGGCACAATTTCAGGCTGTTTCCTCTCATTCTATCACCTAATACTAGAGAGAAGATACTGACCCCTACCTCACTCCAATCTCCTTTCATGGAGTTGTAGAGAACAATGAGATCTCCTCAGGCTCCTCTTCTCCAGACTGAAGAATCCATTTCCCCAGACACTCCTCATGACTCCAGGCTTTCCATATGTTACTATCCAAATATAAAACAAAAGATCATTCTTGCTATATCATCACAGGGGGGTAGTAATGTCGAATTCGGAGTAAATCATAGAATAATTTCAGTTGGAAAAGAAAAAAACATCCATTGAGTCCAACCATTCTCTAAGTCTACCAAGTCTGGTCCCTCAGCATCACATCTCTGCATCTTTTAAACACATATCTGCCATCCATAGGAGGGAACTGGTCTTTTCTTACCAGAGAGAGCTAAAATCATAAAATCATAGAATGTCAGGGGCTGGAAGGGACCTTGAAAGATCATCTGGTCCAGCCTCTCTTCCAGAGCAGGATCATCTAGAGCAGATTATACTGGAAATGGAAATCCAAACCAGTTGTAACTGTTTCTGATGTCAGAAATGTTACTCCTAGAGACAGTAACTGCTCTGATGTTCCTCCTGCTATCTTCCAAGCACAGCTGCAGTTTGCTATGACTCTTATTTTTGGCTTTGGCAGGGGTTTAACATGTTTTTCCCCCAAATCTAAGATGAGCAAGGGCAAAGGCTGTGGCAATACTTCTCTGTCCAGAGCTAGCCTTCCTTCTTTGACCTTGTGCTAAACATGAGCCAATATTAAACATGTGTGCCTGACTATGAAGATTATATGTCTTTGGCAGGCAAGTTATTTTTCTTTTGTCTGTTGGAATTTAAGCAGATCTCTCCTTTTTTTCCCTCTCTCTCTCTTTTTTTTTTTCTTTTTTTTCCTAAGTAAAGATATATCAAATCAGCAACAGAAATATTACTCTGGGGCAGAGAAAACTAGTTCCTCATAAAATGGTCTCCTACAAATAAATTTAAAAAATAAAAAAAGAAAGAGAAAAAAAAAAGAATAACCAACTTTTTGCACAGCAGATTCCTTCTTTCTGTGTTTTATGGGAAACTCAGCAAGCCAATGAAGCTCCATAGGAAATAGAAATCACACTTCCTGCAACTGGAACAAGAAATTCTCTTTCTCACGCAGCCTTCCAAACTTAGGAACCAGCATACGTAGAGTATTCCAGTGCTTACCAGCATGCTTTTTATGGGCAAACACGCACTTGGCAAGACAGCCCTACCATGTGACATTCCAGAGGACTCTCTTCTAACCATCTATGCTCACTCCAAGCCAAGTCTTCAGTATGTACCCACTTGTATCATAAGGCAAACTTCTGACAACATTGTCTTAAGCTCTTTCCTTGGGTATGAATTCTACTTGCAACAGGCGTGATGGTTTGGGAGTTCCCCGCCCCCCCACACTTTGTAAAATCACCCAAACTAGACTCAGCCGGCTGAAAGTTAAGGACTGAAGCTCTATTTACAGCTTAGCACAATAAACAAGCAGATATATACACAATATACAGGAATATTTACAGAAATATACAAGTTAAAGGTAATACAGAAACACAACACCCCTCCCAGAAATCAGTCCCCAGGAGGGGCTCCCAACCACCCTTCCACCTTCTCCCCACCCCTATACCTTACCCCAGGGTTTGCCTTACGTGCAAGGTGAGTTTGGAGGATCAGCCAGGGGAGTTAGAAGGAAAGTGGTTAGTGAGGTTACTTGGCAGAGAGAAGAAGGCAAGAAACTAGACAGGTCGAGAGTGTCTGCAAGCCCGAGTGTCTTATCTATGTTTTGTGTTCTTAGTCTTAAACATCTCAGCAAACCTATGAGTGAAGTAGACATCACCATTGTTTTCTTTTCACAGCCTATAATTTAATTTTCTCCATTAAAATATTCCAACTAGCCTCAAACCAGCACAAACATGCTGGGAGGAGAACACAAAGATGCTTGTGAAGGGTCTAGAGAACTAAGTTTTATGAGCAACAGCTGAAGTATCTGGGTCTGGAGAAAAGGAGATTGAGTGACCTCATTGCTCTCTAGAACTCCCTGAAAGGAGGTGAGAGCCAGGTGGGGTCAATCTCTTCTCAGTAGTACCAGGTGATAGAAAGAGAGGAAATGGCCTGAAATTGTGCTGGTGGTGGGAGGAGGGAGTGGGTGGTGGGGAGGTGTGTGAGGGTGTTAGATTGAATATTTGGGAAAATTTCTTTACTGAGTGATCAGGCATTGGAACAGGCTGGCTGGGGAGGTGGTAGAGTCAGCATCCCTGGAGGTGTTCAAGAAACACATGGATGTGGCATTCTGGGACATGATTTAATGGCTATGGTGCTCTTTGGCTGATAGATGGACTTGGTGATCTTGTAAGTTCTTTTGCAACCAAAACAATTCAGTGATCCTATGCTCTGACTGGCATGTATGGAAAATCACACTGGCATGTATGGAAAATCAAAGTCATAGCCTACGGAATGTGGCTTATTTCATCATGCTTTAGCAGCAGAGCCACATGGCTTTGAGGAGCAGATTAGCCATAAACATGCTAAAATACAGAAAGTGCCTTGTCTGAGACTAGGAAGTCAGAAGGGTTGATCACAATCTCCTTTCTAAGGCTTTTTCTCATGCAATCAGCTATGCATAGACCTATTTCCTAATTACCATGACAAGTTCATGAAGTCTGTCATCCTTAGCAGACTACTTTATGCTCTTTGGAGAGTCCCTCCACAGGATAGTGATGCTGTATTGATGCTAAAATCATGCATGCCTTATTCTGAGATTTTTGGATAGTTTCTGCTCTGCAGAAACAAGTGTAAACTTGCAATTAGATTTTTTTACAATTGCAAAACTTTATTGCCTTCCATAGGTGGCAAAATTAAATGGATCCATTCAACTAGGGAAACAGCATCTATTGGGGTAGTAAAATCACCATGTCAGTCAATATGGTGACCTGTACTTCCAGTGCTCAGCTGAACAACACAGCTGAGAAAAGCACACCAAGCCAAGGGGTAAGAAGAGAAAAAAAAAAATCACAAAAATGGAAGGGAATTTCAAGTGAATCAAGAACCGCTTGTAAATGATAAAATTCTGCACAGGTCTCAGAATGACAGGGGATGGAAGGGGCCTCTGGAGTTCATCCAGTCCAACCTCTCTGCCAGATCAGGTTCACCTAGAGCAGGTTGCACAGGATGGTGGCTAGGCAAGTTTTGAATGACTCCAGATATGGAGACCCCACCACCATTCTGGGCAGCCTG
This sequence comes from Ramphastos sulfuratus, assembly GCA_013399055.1. Lineage (NCBI taxonomy): Eukaryota > Metazoa > Chordata > Aves > Piciformes > Ramphastidae > Ramphastos > Ramphastos sulfuratus. The sequence goes on from WBNM01012105.1 coordinate 91,986, forward strand.
GTTTGAGTGCTTCATCACCCTCAAACTAAAAGGGTTCCTCTTTATGTTTAGATGGACCTTCTATGTTCAAATGTGTGCCCATTACTCCTTGTCCTGTCACTGGCCAGTAGTGAAAAAAAGTCTGGACCCATGCTCCTGACACCCACCCTTTATATATTTATAAGCATTGATACGATTTGATCCCTAGTCTTCTCTAGGCTAAAAAGTCCCAAGTCCCTCAGCCTTTGCTCCGAAGCCCAATGTTCCAGTCCACTGATCATCTTTGCAGTCTCTCCGGCAGTTCCCCATCCTTTTTCAATTGTTGAGCCCAGAACCAGACACAGTATTCCAGATGAGGTCCTGGCAGCTTGGAAATACGCTTGACTAATTATATTCTCTTGCCAACATTTATAAAGAAAGTGGAAAGTATGCAGAAAGTGTGCAGATTTTATAGCAATGCACAGGCTCTGCTGTAAAAATGCTCTCTTTGTCCCCTGCTTAAGAGTAAAGGCGATAGCATCATCCAATCAAAGGAAGAAGCAAGAGCAGTTCAAGGGGAGAATTATTTTTATTGTAAATTTCCAGAGGGAATTAACCAATTTTCTGTATTATGATAGAATCAGCATATTGTAGATTGAACCTGCAGATAATGTCAAAGCAGAAGAGGCGCTTTCAGATTTGTGTGCCTGCTGAATCTCAAACATAAAAGGCTGCTGTGCTTCTGTTTGCTCTGCAGTTTTCTCATCAATGTGCACATGATTGGACCTTACTGTGGTGGCAGCAAGCTCTTCAGTCTGGCTGATGAGACAAGTGAAAACACCCCTTGGACCTCCTGCAATTCAGTACTTGGCAATGACTACCCCTCCCATTAGTGCATGTGTGATGGTGAAAGAACAGGAAGGAAATGAGATCATGGTCATATTCAAAAGAATTTTTTTGAGCATGGGTACATGCCATGCTGTTTAAATAAAAAAAGGTCTTTTTATTATTATTGCTCTCCTACAATCTAATCCCTGAATATGATTACTTCATACAGAAAAGAAGTTGGCAGGGAACTGACATGAAAATAAGGGTAATACAGAATAGCTGGGAAAAGCAAGAGAGAGCTCATAACCTTCAAATCCTGCTTTCCTACATTCAATTAGCATATACATTTTAACATGTCTCCTGCAACGTTCAGGGAAATGACACAGTGCCCTTCTGGATATATTTTATTGAAACTGGCAGACTCACTGCTAGATATAATGAAATAGGAATTAAAGAGGAGATTTTACTCTTCGACTTCATATTTTTAGAAGAGCAAGTGTGAATCAATCACAGAATGATAAAATCATAGAATGGTTTGGGTTGGAAGGGACCTTAAAGATCATCTAGTTTGAACACTCCTAACCTAGGCTGGGACACCTTCCACTAGACTAGGTTGCTCAAGGTCCCATCCAGCTTGGCCTTGAACACCTCCAGGGAGGAGACATCCACAACCTCCCTGGGCAACTGTGTCTCATCACCCTCACTCTAAAGAATTTCTTCCTAATCTCCAGCCTAAATCTCTCCTCTTCCAGCTCAAAGCCATTCTTCCTCATCGGATCGCTCAAAGTCCTTGGCAAAAGTTCCTCCCCAGCTTTCTTGTAGTCCCCTTAAGGTATCAGAAAGCTTCTCTAAGGTCTTCCTGAAACCTTCTGTTCTCCACGCTTAGAGAGGGGGGCTTAGAGTCCCCCTAAGGGAGGTACTCCAGGCCTCTGATTATTTTCATGACCCTCTCTGGAAAGGGGATGGTACCAAGGTACTTAAGAAGCTAGTTATTATCTAAATCTAATGTAAAAGCAAATTTGGTAATGCTGCAGAAATGGGATGCCTGGTAGTTTCCTACTAGAGTTACCCATACTTCTTACTATTCTCTTAGTTTCTTAGGAAGCAGATGCAGTAGACCAGTGCAGCTTCTACTCTGGAGGGTACTAATACATCAAGTTTTCTAGAACTGGAAATTAAAATAGAATCATAGAATTATCTTGATTGGGAAAGACCTTGAAGATCATTGAGTCCAACTAACTCTACCAAGTCTAATGCTAAATGATGTCACTCAACACTACATCTATACACCCCTGAAACACCTTCAGGGATGGTGTTAAGAAGGGATTTGAATCTGGGTTAGATGTGAATTACAATGAGGCTGACATACGATTCTATATTGTAGCATTATTTCTCCTGAAAGAAAATATATACAAAGTTTTATTTGCAGAGGAAACGTAAGCAGTCTATTAGTTGAAAGCAGAAATTATCTTTTTTGCTAATCCACTGGAATGTTTTTCTTTAAAATATAAAGGAAGAAGCAGCAGAAGACTGCTCAGGAGGAAATTTTTGAAGAAACGTATACACACTCTTGAGCTTGTTT
>WBNM01012106.1:0-60264 GCA_013399055.1 Ramphastos sulfuratus
TTACTATTCTATGATTCTATGGGAGGCCACATGCACCCTAAAGGGCATGTTCTGACAACTGAAGGTTTCCTTCCCACAGCTGCCAGCTTGTAAAATCAGAAACAAGTTTCCTTGCTTCTGAACTAAATAGCACAAACCTAAGTATCTACTTTCTGGATCTTTCAACAGACCAATCCTGCCTAAGAACTCAATCTACAACATTTCTACTAAATCTGAAAATAAATCTATGATTTGTGCTGTGTTTAGCCACTTGGTATCTTGTAGGGAGACAATTCTTAGTTGTTCAAATACTTTATTTAATTATAATCCCATCCAACATTCAAACCCTTTTCAAACTCAAATGTACTCATTTCATACAGTTTCAGGCTTGTGGTCTAAATATACTCTTGATTCCTTCAAACACAATCTGTTTATCCCCTTCAGATTAGCTGCATGTAAGGCAAAACATGTCCTTACTTTAACAGTGAGCTGACCTTACCTTAGGTTCACTATTTCCATTTAACCAGTTCACTAGGTGAGTCCTGACAACCGAGACTGTATTTCACATTAAAACCCTTGAATCATGTTTCAGAGAAAAAAAAAAACACTTCTCCAAAAATAAACTGCAAAAAATCATGATTCATTCACACTTAAGCCTGAATTTTTAAGGAAAATAGAATATACAAGTCATTTTATCCCATTTTGACTTACCACTGCCTCCATATCTGTAATATTTGGTGGTGCATAGGTTGTTTGTACCATAAACTTGTGTTTACTCTTCTCATTTGGGTCATAGTCAAAAGGCTGCAGCATTACTGTTCAAAAGAAAAAAAGAATATAAGCATAAACCTGTGATTTTTCAGCTGATCACTGTAACAAGCACATTGTCCACTTTGGATTTGCTTCTCACTGAGCAGACTCTGGAGAGTTAAAAGGCAAAAGGAAGTGCTGAAAACAGAGCAGACAGACACTGTGCCAACAGGTACTGTGAAGAAAGAGAAGTATTTCAGAGTCTGATGTAGCTGACATAATTTTTCATGTAATTACTGTAGGTAACAGACATTTCAGATACAAGTACAAACAAACATGCTATGGGGCAGACAAAACAATCTCCATGCAAACACCACAGGACTTTTCTTTCTAATAAAAACATTTTATGATTAAGTGAACATGAAGGTAAGGAACCATAGCACACATAATGATAGGGGAGGGGGAAAGAAAAAACAAAGTGAGGCACACACAGAACCTCAGACTGCTAGGGGTTCACAAAAGACCTCTGGAGATCATCTGGTCCAACCTCCCTGCTAAATCACCAAGAGCAGGTTGCCCTGGATCACATCCCGGTGGGTTTGGAATCTCTCTGGAGAAGCAGACTCCACGTCTCTGGACAGCCTGGGCCAGTGCTCTTGCACCCTCACAGGAAATAAGCTATGTCAGAAATACTGATTTAGCTAGAAAAGCTTATTGTATGCTCTGAACAACCTCTCCATGTATTCTGAACAAGTTCAGGCTGTAGACTTTGATACTGCTACAGTTTTCAATAATTCAATTCTATTTTCCACAGTTCTGAACCTTCACTGGACCAGGGAAGTGACTGCTCTGTTGTACTCAGCACTGATGAGATCACATCTTGGCTAGTGAGTTCAGTGTGGGGGCCCTCACTACAAGACAGGCATTGAGGTGCTGGAGTGGGTCCGGAGAAGGGCAATGAAGCTGGTCAAGGGTCTAGACACAAAATCTGATGAGGAGCAGCTGTGGGAACTGGGGTTGCTTAGCTTGGAGAAAAGGAGGCTTGGAGGAGACCTTCTTACTCTCTACAACTTCCTGAAAAGGAGGTTGGAGTGAAGTGGGTGTTAGTCTCTTCTCTCATGTAAACAAGTGGTAAGAAAAGAGGAAATGACCTTGAGTTGCACCAGGGGAGGTTTAGGCTGAATAGTAAATGAAATCTCTTCACTGAAGGGGTCCTCAAACACTGGGCCAGGCTTCCCAGGGAGATGGCTGAATCTCCATCCCTGGAGGTGTTTAAAAGAGGCAGAGACATGGTGCTGAGGAACATGGTTTAGCAACAGGCTTGGCAGAGTTAGAGAATGGTTGGACTTAACGATCCAAAGGTCTTTTCCAACCACAATGATTCTATGATTCTGTAGTTCAACCTGCTTCCATTCACACAGAGTGAACTCTTCATGGCATGACCAAATAGTTTATAAAATACTAAGTACAGTATCAAAATCACTAATTTGGCCTTTCCAAATTCACTAGCACCTATTAAAAAAAAAGTTACTTCTAAATTCAACTGCCTAACTTTAGCCCTTAAATGCTAGCTACAAGTTGCAGGTGTTTGCTACAGGATGGTTATCTTTTTTTTCCCTTCAATCTGACATGCAGCACAACCAAAGGATAAGTGAATAATCTGGACCAGATGTATTCCACAAATAAAGCACATAAAGGGATTGCAGCATTTTACAATCCTATTTTCAAACAATTCTATTTGGAAGGGTTTAAAAGTCAGGCTTCCTTAAACATGGGTATCACCATGGTCTGAAATATAACTGATCAAACTAAATGCTTCTTACAGGTATAAATAAGAAAGTAATTTAGCCCTAAAAATTGTTCCATCAACAGACTACTGAATAGCATGAGGTAGTTCAGTTCCCTAAAGCTATGGGAACAGATGGAATAATCTGAAAGATGGGAAAAGACATCTTTCTGTCACCAGAGAATTTCTTCACACACTGGCAGGATCCTAGGAGTTAATAACTTGATGTTCTTTGACCACTCAGTAACAGAAGAAAATCTGATTGAATTGAAAAGCAGCAGAGAAAGACAATCCACAGACTCCAAGAGCTCTTCAAGTTCTTCACGTTTTTAATAATGATGGAAAAATCTCATGAATATTTGAAGACACAGTTTGCAAAATATTCATGGAGTCCCTGAGTAGTCCAGAGATCACTTCAAGGAGAATTGCGACAAATAATTATCAAAGCAAGCCTCTTGGTAATAAGCTTAGGTTTTCTGCACTGGAGGGCTTTATCTCCATGAAATAAAGCTTAAAGGGGTCTGAAAGCCAAGAGAAAGAACAGTAACAGGAGCAAGTTGTGAAGGAAGGTGAGCAGCATGATTTGTTCTAAAAGTAAAAATCAAACCCAAGCAATAGTCATTAGTAAGTTAACAGCAAGTAATACATGAGATGACAATAAATAGTTAATTCAGGGCATCAAGGTAAAGAAAGCAGGTCTGAGCACATTAGCATTTTTGGAAGTAAGTAGGGAGAATGTTACCTGGTGATTCACAATCGAATGATAAACAAAATGCCCTTGGACTTCCTTAAAAGGACTGTTAAATCACATCTCCAACAATGAATTTTAAAACTAGCTTGAAGCTGAATCGGCACAAAGCACTACACAGGCTGAAAACAGCCAACGCTACCTCAGTAGTTAGTTTTGAATACGGTCTCAGCCCATGGTATCATGCAGTGATTCCTCTCTGAACAACAATGTGAGAGAAATCTATTTTTAATTACATGAAATATGAGTCAGCACTGAAAACATTCAGTGGAGAGATTAAGGAGATAATGAAGTGGGTCACAAGAAAAATTATCTGTGCACTTGGCTTACCAAGTGACCCAGAAGAAATTATATGCTTAAAAACAAGAAGATAAAGCTGATGCTTTGGGGAAGAAAACCTAATTCTAAAATGCACTGTGAAGTCACTGTAACTAAACAGACACACATGAAAGCATCTTGGGGTCACTGTGGCCAAATAACAGCTTGAAAATCCAGTGGGATAGAAAAAGGGGTATTAAAGATTCTCTGCTATGCAAATTGAACAGTGCAGCAGCAGAATGCTGTTTCCTTTTATTGGAGAATGTGAAATGTTCTTTACAGCTCCAGTATTCTGAAGCACAAGTCTTGTGAGAAGCAGCTGAGAGTGCTTAGCCTGGAGAAAAGGAGGCTCAGGGAAGACCTTCTGTCTACAGCTACCTGAGAAAAGGAGGTTGGAGCAAGGTGGGACGATATCTTCTCTCAAAGAGCAAGTGACAGGACAAGAGGAAATGGCCTCAAGTTGCACCAGGAGAGGATTAGGTTGGATATTAGAAGAAACTTCTTCACTGAAAGGGTTCTCAGAGACAGGAACAGGCTCTCCAGGGAGGTGGTTGAATCCCTGTCCCTGGAGGTGTTTGAAAGATACAGAGATGTGATGCTGAGGGACATAGTTTAGCAGCAGAATTGGTAGAGGAATTAACAATTGGACTTGATGATCTTAAAGATCTTTTCCAACCAAAATAATTTTATGATTCTATTATATAAGCATGAACGTAGTGGTATGAAGCAAAGGTACTGTTAATATCACTGCCTATTGCAAACTTTCTTTTCCTCCTTTCAGAAGAGCTGCAGCTAAATGTGACAAATAGCAAGTGTGGCTGCATGGAGGATTTTCCATGTATCACTGTAACTCTACATCAAGCTGACATTGCAATAATGAAAGTGAATAGTTTTATTCCTTAGAAAAACTCTTTTTCAAAAGCTGACAGTCTCTAGGAGCAAGCAGGCTTCAAACAGCCTCTACTAACAAGCATTAGAGAACTTCATGAAATCCTGATACCTGAAATTGGATGGCTTTTGGGTTACCTGAAACAATTACAGATGATCCTGGGTCAATAATTCCACTGTTTGGCCTCACACAGTACCGACGAGGCGCCGTGGTCTTCACTTTGAAGCATACTTTCCTATCTGATGGATTTCGTAGTTTGAGATTTGTAGTTACTACATCTGTAAAGGGACCTGGAAAAAAAAAAAGAGTTGGTTTAAGTATAGATCTATCTCTAGAAATCTGTTTACACAGTGCAAGTTCCTCTTAAAATAAAACTTGATGGCAACAAACTCCTAAAGGTAAATCATAAATCTATGAAGCACAGATACTGTTACACACTCCATCACCTTAGCCATGATGATGCACGTTACAGTAATGAGCAAATAACCCTTCAATAGTATGACAGGCTCAAGCTGCTGGTGCAAAAAGCTCACAGATACACATGCTAATTACAACAGATCATTCTTGACATCTTAAATACCTAGAAGATCATTTCAATTAATTAAACATAACAATTAGATTAGACATACGGAAGAAAATCTCCCTCCATGAGGGTGGTGAAGCACTGGAACAGGTTGCCCAGAGAAGTTGTGGAGGCTTCAAGATGGAAGTGTTTAAAGCCCAGGTTGGATGGGGCCTTGAGCAACCTGGTCTAGTAGAAAGTGTCCTCACCCATGGCAGAGGGGTTGGAACTAGATGATCTTTAAGGTCCCTTCCAACCCAACCCATTCTATGACTCCTTAAACAAACTAAATGCACAGTAACTACTCTTGAGATCTCAACTTACATTGGGTTTCTGAGCTCCTAGAGACTTCACAGAGACAGGCATCAACCTTATCTTTCAAACTCCCATTTCAGCTAGGACAGAATCAATTCTGTTCAGGCATTTGACTTCTCAGCTCAATCTATGCTCAGAAGTGAGGGCACTTTCTGAAGTTCAGGACAGGTTTGTACAGCCAGTGGCTGCTTCTAGCAGTGACAGGACTGACAGGGAGAGTTACTGGCAAGGGCTGGGCTGCATAAAGGCTCTGGCTTAGACTTGCTCCTCACCACACAAATGGCACTGCCACATCTTGTGCCCCACCCTGGGGTGCAGGAAGTCAGAAGTGGCATCTGTGAGGAGGACTGGACAGGACAGGTGACCCTCAACTGACCAATAAGGGATTTCATCCATGGACATCATCCTCAGGATGAAGCTGAGGGATCACCAGAGTCAAGCCTCTTCTTCAATGGCCACTGTCTGAGGATGAGTCAGTCCATTCTGTCTTCAACCTCCATCCATGCACTCCTGAATTCAGTATCAGAATCCAGCTCCTCAATCTGGTACTCATCTGCTGCTCAGTCCAGTCTGGGACTTGCCCAGTGGGACAGCATGAGTCATGACAGTGATATCATTGCCATCAGGGGTTGGGTGTTGGTTTATATCTATTTTATTTTCTTGTTCTTATTTCCTTCCCAGCTGGTTTAGTTTCTTTCCCAGCCCACCAGTCTCTCTCCCTTATTCCCTTTCTCTTCCCCAGAGGGAAGGCAGAGGGCTTCATAGAGAGCCTCTGGCATTCAGTAGCCAGCCCAGCTCTAACCTATCACAACTCCTAGCAGGCAAGAGAGGTGATACTCTGTTGATGCACCTACTCTAACTGTTCCATGGGAAAGAAGCTGTAGTTGCCATGTTTACGTATTCAGTGCAGTGTCTTCTCTAAACTGTTTATGTTAAACCATCAGGATAGGAATTGCCTCTAAGGATAGATCAAACACAAGGTGTAATTTCAATGTCAAGCTGCAGAAGCACATCTCCCAACAGAGATCACCTCTGTGGGGCTTCACACAGTAACAGCACAAAGAACAAAGTTCACAGTGTTCTCTGCTGTCCTAAGCTTCCTTACTCTTGTGTCACCTGAAAGCAAGGCTGAACAGCTACTGAAAGAATGTAACTTAGAAAATGGAATTTTGTATGAACATGAAAATTTGTTCAGTAGAATTTAATGCCCACATCCTTCTTTGTTGTTCTTTAAAAAAAAATACATTAAATTGAAAACATGACAACTACTTTTCTACTACTAATAATAACAAAAAAAAAACCCCAACCACAAATGAAGTAAATTTCACATAAAATTGGATTTTAAATATTGGTGATATGAACAAGTGGTAAGATACAACAAACCTATTAATTCCAAGTGAGAAAAGACAGTCTCTCTTCTAACCCTCAACATTCTCTGGTTCTGTAGATGGTACTGGCTACTATCAGACATGACTACACTAGAGTGCCCAATATCCCATCCATGTCTTTCTTTTTTCAAATCCTTCATTTTGAGAGAACATAAATGAGAGTCTTGACACAGAACACAAAGATAAAAATTAATAAAGGACTAAAATGGGAATTACTGAGAGTACCAAGAGTAGGTGAAGATAACACTTGAGCTATGAAGTCAGTGGGACTCTTCTAGGAAAACAGGAACTGGTGTTACTTATCTGAAGCTTCCTTTCTAACCTGTCTTTATATGGTGAATGAAGCAGTTACCCTCTCAATCCAAGCAAATTTGACACAGCCTCCAGCAGGGAGATATGCACAACTACTTCAAAGTTTCCTACCACTTGTCTCTTGGTGGGTCTTGCAGGATCTAGTTTCATTTGCTAATAGACTGTGATCCAAAAATAACTCTCATCTCCCACACCACAAGCTGAACTAAAACCACACAGCTGAATACTCCTCCAAGTCCAAGACTAGCAATATGCTTGGAAGATACCAAATACCTAATTTTTTGAGCTACAAAAACATTTTGGAGGAAGTTATTCGGGGAGTTTTACTAACAACCACTCAGGCATCACCTCTGCAATGCACAGCAGCACACAGCACCTTGAACGTGACTTCATTTTTATGGCTACTTCAAAAAAAAAAAAAAAAATCAGAGCTCCTCAGGTTGTCTAATCTTCTTAATTACTATTATTAAGGAAATTTTGCTCAGAAAAAAAGGAAGGCCCAGTTCAGAGGTTCATTTTGAAAGGCAGAGTCATTAAGGAAAGGAGCTGTACTATTCCAAAACCATTCATTTTAAAGCAAAGCAGCAGTGAATTTACAAACTGATGCTAAACTGTTTTTCTTACTAAAGAAGATGCTCTGTTTCTTCCATGGCATTTAAGGTCCCCTCACGTCTGCCTTCTTGAAGTGCATAATAATGAGACAGGATTCAATATCTTTATCAAGGTCTAGAGCAACTTTCTAACAGTTTTACCTTTCCCCTGCTTTCTAAAGGCTTTAAAGGAAAAGCAAAAAAAGCTGCATAAAGCCTGTCAAGACTCACAACCATCAGATTTCGTACAGAGTTGGTAACAAACTGGTACACAAAAGGAAAAGGCAAATGAATTTCAGTTTCTGCAGAATGCAGCTATTTTGGTAGTTCAGTTGCATCCCGATAGACAGCACAGATCTGAACACAGACTGGTAGAAGCAGACACAAGGATAGTAAACCAGAAAAAAAATTTCTATTACTATTCAGAGGAGCTGCACAATCTAAATTAGCACAACAGAGCTTTCAAACAGAAATCATGTAGCAGCAGGAGAGGATTCTGGAGTTCTCCTTCACACAAACATAAATATCACTGCCCTGGGGGGAGTGTGGAAATGAAGAGCAAGCTGGCACTGAGTGTGAAAGCCTAAATCATGATGGTTCCCTGAGGAAAACAAGAGAAGTGGAAGGAGAGGGAGAATCGGGGAGGAGGAATGTTTTAAGCCATACCAGAGACTGCATCTCAACAAGGAAAGGAACAAAGATCACAGAATCACAGACCTGTACAGACATCTACAGGTCACTTAGTTTAAAGCCTCTGCTAAAGCAGGATAACCCACAGCAGATTTCCCAGGATTGCAATGTCCAAGCAGGTTTGGAGTCTGTCCAGAGAAGAAGACTCCACAACCTCTCTGGGCAACCTGCTCCAGGGATTTGACACCCTCACAGGAAAGAAGTTTTTCCCCATGCTTCAGGTGAACTTTCTATGTTCCAGTTTGTGCCCATTGCCCTTTGTTCTCTCACTGGGCAATACCAACAAAAGCAGGCCCCATCCTCTTGACCTCCACCCTTTAGATACTGATGAGCATTGAGAAGATCCCTTCTCAGGCTGCTCTTCGCCAGGCCAAACAGTCCCAGGTCTCTCAACCTTTCCTCCTCACAGAGATGCTCCACTTTCCCCAGCATCTTTATAGCCTCTACTAGACTGTCTTCACTAGTTTCCTCTCTCTCTTGAACTGGAAAGCCCAGAACTGGACAGAATACTGCAGATGTGGCCTTACCAGGGCAGAGTAGAGGATGAGGAGCAGCTCCCTCAATCTGCCAGTTGATGCATGCAAACATTCTGCGCATGCAGCAAGATGGACAAACACATCAAGTTCACCTCAGGAAACAAACAGCTGCAAGAGGACTGCATTATGCCCTTAAAAAGATGCATCGCATTCTCTCCCTGCATGAAGCCCACGACAAAAGCTGGTTTTCACTTGAGCACTTAAGCCTCACACAGGCTCATGTCAAACTGTACCCACCACACAAATCACTTCATGAGTACTCATCTGCTGTTGTCTGTCCAATATATCCGTTGTAAAGTGCCTAAGATTATTATTTATCTGTGTCTGTATAACTTAAGACAAGGGACTTGTGGATCTGGGTTGGGTTTTCAGAAGTCATGTTAATTCAATAAAAACCTGAAGCTACCCTGGTGTAACTGTGATGTCCAGTGACAGGAGATCACTGCTTTATAAACCTGCAATTTCAGTCTAACAATTTCTGGGAGTCAGAGCTACTTTCAAAGGGGACAGGGAGCTCAGTAGTGTCAATTGAAGATATCGATTACAGCATCTTCCTAGAATAAAAGTTGTGAGAGTGTCAGGTTATTCCAAGTGTTTTTAATGGAGCAGTGATAATTCACATGGAGACCTTTCCTGGGTTTTTGATTTACAAGTGCCTTAGAAAGCAATCATAGACATCTCATCACACTCCAAAATACTAGAGATCTCCAAAAACATCACATACTGAATTTTTATCCCAGCAATCTCCGAGTGTGACATTAAGGCTGGGGTTGCCTCTGGAAACTACTTATCTCAGGCTGCAGTAACTAGTGAGCAGGAAGAAATGACACAGATTCTGCAGGGACAGTTTCCACTGCTGAAACATGGTGCCGAGTTGCCCAGCTTGCCAGTTACACTGCAGTAAAAGAAAATTACTATGTACCACTGGACAAGTAGGATCCGCACACAGATCTTTTTGATCAGTGGCATCATCTTCTCTTCAGATTCAGGTCTCCTTCACTTCCTCAGATCCAAAAGTCATCCTTCCTAGGATGGTCAAACAAAGGAATAAAAGAGTGCAAAGGAAGAGCTTTGACAAACCTCCTCAGCATGTGGTACCTGTGGGAAAGGTGAGAGATCACTGACAGTATCTCTAATTGCTCATACATGTCCTGGTTTGAGCTAGAACAGAACCAACTCTGTTCAAGGATTTGACTTCTCAGCTCAGCCTCTGCTCAGTGAGGGCACTTTCTGAAGTTCAAGACATGCTTGTAGAGACAGTGGTTGCCTCCAGCAGTGAGAATGCTGATGGGGATAGTTACTGCCAAGGGCTGCGCTGCAGAAAGGCTCTGGTATAGGCCTGTTCCTGTGCAAGCAAAGGACACTGCAACATCTTGTGCCTCACCTCAGGGTATGGAAAATCAAAAGTGGCACCTGTGAGGAGAAGCAGATAGGACAGGTGATCCTCAACTGACCAACACAGGATTCCATCCCATGGACATCATCCTCAGAATGAAGCTGAAGGATCAGCAGCATCAAGCCTCTTCTTCAATGGCCAGTGTCTGAGGAGGACTCAGTCCATTCTGCTTTCCATTCCAATTCATGTAATACCAGGCACCCGTTCAGACTGGGGGGGTCATCCTGCCAGAAAGCAGCTCTATGGAGAAAGACCTTGGAGTCCTGGTGGACAGCAAGTTTTCCATGGGTCAGCAATGTGCTCTTGTGGCCAAAAAGGTCAACGGCATTCTGGGATGCATTAAGAGAAATGTGTCCAGCAGGTCTAGGGAGGTTCTCCTCCCTATCTACTCCGAACTAGTGAGACCACACATGGAATACTGCATCTGGATTTGGGCTCCCCAGACCAAGAGAGATGGGGATATACTGGAAAGAGTCCAACAGAGAGCTACAAGGATGATTGTGGGACTTGAACATCTCTCCTGTGAAGAAAGACTGAAAGAGCAGGGGCTGTTTAGTCTGGAGAAGAGAAGGCTGAGAGGGGATCTTATTAATGTCTATAAATATTTGAGAGTGGGTGTCAAGATGAAGGTGTCAGTCTCTTTTCAGTGGTGCCCAATGATAGGACAAGGAGCAACAGGTACAAGCTAGAACACCGGAGGTTCCACCTCAACAGAAGGAGGTACTTCTTTACGGTGAGGGTGACAGAGCAGTGGAACAGGCTGCCCAGAGAGGCCATGGAGTCTCCTTCTCTGGAGAACTTTCGAAACCCGCCTTGACGTGTTCCTGTGCGGCCTGTGCTCGGTGATCCTGCTTTGGCAGCGGTTTGGACTCAATGACTTCTAGAGGTGATTCATATGCTCTGGAATCCAGTTCCAGAATCTAGCTGATGAATCTGGTTCCCATCTGCTGCTAGTCCAGTCTGGGACTTGCCCAGTGCCTGCCCACAGCATCAGTCATGACAGTGATATCACTGCCATCAGGGGTTGGGTATTGGTTTGTATTTCTTTGTATCTATTTCGTTTTCTTGTTTTTATTTCCATCCCATCTGGTTTAGTTTCTTTCCCAGCCCATTGGTCTCTCTCCCTTATTCCCTTTCTCTTTCCTTTGGGAAGGCAGAGGCATCCATAGAGAGCCTCCAACACTTGTCTAGTGGCCAGCCCTGCCCTCATTCTTGACAGCAGTACATGGCAAATACAGAACTTTGGAGAAGTGGACAGGTTTTGTTAACAAAAGGACCCATTTAAGATTACTAAGGCTGTCATAATGTACACACAGAGCCTGTCACTGACTATCACCTCTACCTAAAAGTGGGTAAAAATCTGTCATTTTATTAAATACACAGAATCTTGGGTAACTAGAAGGCAGATAAATTGTAGTTGTATAAAAACGAGCCTGAGTTATTAAACAACTTCAACAGCTTTTTATATGAAACAGCTTAAGTGTTAAACTTAGTGTCCTTTTCAATTGAAGATGCTGAAGTGAAGCTGTTATAAAAGCTAATACCTACACTGACTGCCAGAAAACACTTGCAACTGAAGGTTATTTAAGCTGTAAACTGGTAAAGTTATATGTTCGCTCGCATCTAAAACCAATATAAATATACAATAAAAATATGAGACTGGCAGAAGGAACCCGAACTCCTTGAAATTCACTTCAAAACTTGTTGGGATTATGTGTTTTAAGTGGCATACTGTGTCCAGGTGGCTTTTGAGTATCTCCAAGAACAGAGACTCCATAGAATCTCTGAACAACCTGTGCTGGTGCTCAGCCACCCTCACATTAGAACATCACTTCCTGATGTTCAGAAGGGACCTCTTGTATTTCAGGTTGTGTCTGTAGTCCTCTGGTCCTGTCACGGGGCACCTCTGGAGTGGTGGCTCCATCCTCTTTGTACCATCCCTTCAGGTATTTGTACACAATAGGAAGATCCCCCTTCTTCAGGCTGAACTGTCCCAGCTCTGTATCCTTCCTCATGGAAGAGGCTCCAGTCTCTTCAACATCTTTGTTGCCATTCCTGGACTCTTTCCAGTATGTCCATGTCCCTCTTGCACTGGGGAACCCACAACCAGACCCAGCACTCCAGCTGGGGCCTCACAGTACTGGGATCTCTCTCAATCTGCTGGCAACACTCATTCCACAGGAGCAGAGGACACCACTGGCCTTTGCTGCAAGAGCACATTGTTCGTTTATAGTCAGCTTGGTGTTCACCATGACCCTTAGGGCCTTTTCTGCAAAGCTGCTCTCCAGCTGGTCAGATGCCAGCCTATACTGGTGCCTGGCAGGCAACTGTTTTTGCTCAAGTGCAGAACTCTGCACTTCCTGTTGAACTTCACAAGGTTTCTGTCAGCCTAATTCCTGATCTGCCAGCCCCCTCAGCACCTATGAGTACATCCCACCAGGGCTCATAGATTTTGAAATATCCAATCTGTTTTAAGCATTCCCTGACCTGATCATCTTCAGCCAAATGGTCCCGAAGGGAAGATGTCTAAAATGAAAGACTAGTGTTCTGTACCAAGTCAAAACTACCCTGAAAGTCCAATAAGAAAACTAATCTTAACATACACAAAGCATTTAATTGCTCCAAATAGGATATTATAGTCCTTCCTGAAAAAAAGCACAAATGACACTGCTGACAACAAAGTGAGAGCAGTGTTATATCCATGAATTCTCTGTGAAAGTAAGCTGAAGAGAAATCACAGAATTGCTATGATTGGAAAAGACCTTTAAGATCACTAAGTCCAACCGTTATCCCAGCACTGCCAGGTCACCACTAAACCATTTCCCTCAGCATCACATCTACATGTCTTTTCAATCCCTTCAGGGATGGTGACTCCACCACTTCCCTGGGCAGCCTATTCCAGGGCTTGACAACCCTTTTGGGGAAGATTTTTTTCCTAATGTCCAATCTAAACTTCCCCTGGCACAAGTTGAGGCCATTTCCTTTCATCCTGTTGCTCGTCACCTGGAAGCACAGATCAACCCCCACCTTACTCCAACTACCTTTCAGGGAGTTGTAGAGTGCAAAAAGGTCTCCCTTAAGCCTCTTTTTCTTCAGACTAAACACCCTCAGTTCCCTCAGCTCCTCTAGACCATTTGCCAGCTTTGTTGCTCTCCAGTACCTCAATGTCCTTCCTGTAGCAAGGGGCCCAAAACTGAACCCAGTATTTGAGGTGTAGCCTCATCAGTGCTGAATGCAGGGTGACAATCACTTCCCTAGTCCTGATGGCAACACTATTGCTGATACAGGCCACGATGCTGTCAGCATTCTTGGCCACCTGGGCACACTGCTGGCTCATATTCATCTGGCTGTTGACCAAATCCGTAAGATGCACTGCCAAGTAACATCACTCCTTCCTCTGGAAATACCAAACCCATGACCATTCAAATACCTTCGCCTGGAAGAAAAATTGACTCTAACAAATCACTTATGTTAAAATTATTCATAGTCTATGAAGCGTAACAGCTTTGGTTTCATGGATTAGTATTTCAACTTTATAGGTCTGAATGGTCACGAAAAATCAGTGGATGAAGGTGCAAGATTAATAATATCCACAAATAACCATGGCTCTCGGGTAGATATCCATACATTAGAGCAATAAAACAGAATCTTTCGCTTCTTATTCTACCCTGGCACTTGAGAAACAGTTATTAGTTTTATTATCAAACTGTATAGAAATATCAGAATGCAAAAAAGGTTTTAGAAGCAAGCTGACAGACCTCAGCACCCACAGCTCCTGAAGTCTGATTGTAGACTAACATCGGACTTCAACATCAGATTGTATCTGAGCTCCCCACAGTGACATGCTGTCAGCATCCACGCTGGTGATGTATCTGTCAAGGATTTTTCCTTCTAAGAAACATACAATGCCCATTTTTCCAATCCTGAAAGATTTCAACTTCCTCTGTCAAAGGGGCAAACAGCACCTATATATATGACTATAGCACCTATATATAGTTATACATGGCTACACAGCTTATTCGGTGTGCCTGTGCAGATACTGGTACACATGCTTCAGTGGGGGCTGGTGCAAGGATCTTTGAATAATGAAATAGTTTGGGTTGGAAGAATCCTTAAAGATCATTTAGTTCCAGCCTCCCTGGCATGGGCAAGGAAGGGCATGTGCTACTAGGTCAGGTTGTTCGAATCCATATCCAACCTGGCTTTGAACACTTTCAGGGATGGGGCATCTACCACCTCTCTAGACAACCTGTGCCAGTGTTTTGCTACCCTCACAGAAGGGCTTCTTCCTTGCATCTAATCTGAATCTACCCTTTTCCAGTTTAAAGTCATTATGCCTTTTCCTATCACTGCATGCCCTTCTAAAAAGTCCCCCTCCAGCTTTCTTGTACAACTCACTTAGGTACTGAAAAGCTGCTATAAGGTCTCTCTGGAGCCTTTCTCCAAGCTGAAGAACCCCAACTCCCTCAGCCTGACCTAATAAGCAGGGACATTACAGCCCCCTTTTTTCTGTTGCCTCCTCTGGACTTGCCCCAGTAGGACTATTTCATTCTTATGTTGGGGGTTCCAGAGCTCAACACAGGAATTCCAGATAGGGTCTCCAGAGAGAATCTTCTCCCTCAACTGCTGCCAGCTTTATTTGGTTACATCGTTACTCTTGATGAATTCGGAGTGTGTTAAAATTGGTTACATTGTTACTCTTGAGTGTACTAAAATTGGTAGCTCTTAATTCTATACTAGGATAAAGTCTTCAGAATCCCATGATAAAGTATTATTCATCCCAAAGCACTCTTGCCATTGTGCTAACACGAACAGCAGAAATATTTTACTATTAAACATGAACAGTTAAAACATCAAATTATCCCCAAAGCCCTGAAAATGAAACAATATGTACAAGCAATTTTTCAGTATAGATGCTGTATTAACAACTTAATTCAGTGTTGTAAACTCTCCCTGCTGGAGCAACTATTCTCTTCACTGACATAATGTAGGATAATTAATTAATCTGATAATTACAGAGCCTCTCAGATTCCAAAAATATCATCAGATGTGAAAAACAGAACTGAAGAAAAATAAAATTTCTCCCTTTCTTTTTCATTTTCAATTTGTGCTGTATTTTAATGTGCTCTAGCTTACAAAATATTTTAGTGATGCTGAAAAGCCCAGATCCCCAGATCTGCTGTTTACGATATTCATGTATTCAGCAGCTTAAAAATGTGTCTGCACCCTCAAGTGTAGAATTTCCAACTAGATACACCTTTTCTGACCCGACTTGCAACATTCCAGACACTCTTCTTGCTCTAGAGCAGTAATCAGAATATTTGTAATCATCTTAGAGGACAGCTGTAGTGGCACACAGAAAAAACAAGTCCTTCCACAGAGAACCTGATTGAACTTGCCAATATCTATACGTCAATCATGCAAATCCTTGTTCCTAGAACTCCATTCCTCACACCAAGTCAAGACCACCATCCCCACTCCTTTGCCTACACCAACCCTCAATCTCTCCATCTTCATCCTCCTCTCAGCCTTAGGTCCAAGCCGCCTTTCCTACACCAGTATCCAGCTACTATCAACCTTCACCTTTCCTGAGAACTTCAGACAGACCCCTCCAAGTCTCCTCATTATTCCCAACCCAAGCGCTCTCACTCAGACAGGACCCCAAACTATTTCCTTACTATCTTTACATCAACCTTGTGGAGCTCAGTTAATCAGCTGAGAGATCTTCCTGCTCTCTACAACTACCTGAAAAGAGGCTCCAGTCAAGTGGAGCCAGTCTCTTCTCCCAGATAGCAAATGACAGGATGAGAGAAAAAGGCCTCAGGTTATGCCAGAGGAGGTTTAGGTTGGACATTAGGAAATATTTCTGCTCTGAAATGGTTATCAAGTCCTGAAACAGGTTACCCAGGGAACTAGTGGAGCCTCCATTGCTAAAGAGATTGAAAAGACATGTAGATGTGGTGCAGAAAGACATGGTTTAGTGGTGGAGTTGGCAGTGCTGGGTTAATGGCTGGACTCTACAACCTTGGAGGTCTTCTTCAACCTTAGTAATTCTATGATCCTAAAGCAGCCCCACTTCCCAAGACCAGCCAATTCACTTTGACAGCAGCAGATGGAGTTCTAACTTGAACTGCAACAAGGAACACATCTGGAAGATTTCTAGTAGAAAGCAAAATGAAAGCTAGTTTTTGGTTTCATTGAGTCTACTAGACTTAGTGGCTGTATTAACATCGTACTGTTCATAGGTTTGACATCTTAAATTAACATCATACTCCTACGAATTATAAAGGTTATTACTATGGATATCACCTTTAAATTTATGAACATCACTTCTTAAAAAGAAGAAAAAAAAGCATCTCAGTCAAGCTAGTCTAATGACTTAGGATGGAACATGACATATCAGCTTCCAGCCGAAGTACATAATTAGGTACCACCACTGTCCTATCAAGCTTTCAAGAACATTCTCCTGACCTAGGAGAAGCTGTCTACAGTCCACGTGAAATAAACCACTTTGTAAGATGGTAATAAACTATTTTATTAGATATCTATTGATAGCTAAAGGGTAGGGGTCAATAGGGTGAGGTAACAGTCTTTTCAGTGGTGTCCAGCAACAGGACAAGCAGCAGGCACGAAACAGAACACATGAGGTTCTGCCTAAACGTAAGGAAAATCTTCTTTCCTGTGAGGGTACTGGAGCCCTGGTCCAGGATACCAGGGAAGTTGTGAAGTCTCCTTCTCTGGAGAGATTTCACACACCTGCCTGGACATTGCATTCCTGGACAACCTGCTTTGGTGATCTTGCTTTAGCAGGGGGTTTGGACTAGATGATCTTCGGAGGTCCCTTCCAACCCCTACAATGCTGAGATTCTCTGATTCTGTATCTGACAAATTTAGAATTATTTCCCCTGCTTCGGTTTTGGAAGGCTGGTTAAGACTGACACCACTCATATTCAAAATTCAACTGGTTTCTGACAATTTTGAGATATTCACAACCACTGGATGCCAATTCATTTTTGTAGCAGTCATACCCTTCAGCCTATACAGCTTTTCTTTTCCCAGCATTTACCTCTTCCTATCTATTTATAGACAGCAATCAGATCCCCTTTCGATCTTCCTTTTGCCAAGACAAACAAGCCAAGCTATTCTACTTCACTTATGTTAATAACTTTTCCCTTGCACCATTCCCATTTGGCTTAATTTTCTTTAGGTGTTGCCAGGGACACGTTCAGATAAAGCTTCATTAACACCACCTCAACATTAAAACTTCCCTTACTATGAAACCAGACTCACATTTGTCCCTTCTCCACATTATGTTTTTCCACTAATTTCTTTTACCTGTCACTTCATTATTGGTTTTTCAGGTTCCTGGGTATCACATAATTACCATTCAGATCATGGAACAAATCCTCCTCAGAAGTTGTGCTAAAACATGTGAAGGACAAGGATTTGAGATAGCCAACATGGCTCCACCAAGGGCAAGTCCAGCCTGACTAACCTACTGGCCTTCTATGACAGAGCTGACAAGGGAAGAACTACAAATGTCACATACCTGGACTTCTGTAATGCCTTTGATACAATCCTCCACAACATCCTCTCTAAAGTAGCTACAGATTTGATTAATGGACTGTTAGACCAACAAGGCTGGCCTGTCATGTCCAAAGTCAATGCCTCAATGTCCAAAGGGAAACCAGTAAAGACTGGTGTTCCTCAAGGACACGTACTCTAATACTATTGAATGTCTTCATCAATGACAGAGTAGAACTGAGTGCACTGACAAGCTTGCAGATGACACTAAGCTGAATGGTGCAGTCAACACACTTGGAGGGATGTCACCCAGAGGGACCTGAACAGGCTTAAGACATAGGCCCATGAGAGTCTCATAAATTCAACAAGGCCAAGTGGAATGTCCTGCACATAGGGTGGGGCAATCCCCAGTATCAATGCAGGCTGGAGGATGAAGGGATTGGGAACAGCTCTGAGGAGAAAGACTTGGGGTTACTGGTAGGTGAAAAGCTGGTCACGAGCCATCAGTGTGCACTCACAGCCCAGAAGCCAGTGGTAAGATCTGATACTGCTTGAGGGATGAGACACATATAGAAAAGATGTCTCATATCAGACTAGCACATTCATGCTCCATTTTATTCCACACCCCATTTACCTCCATGACTTTAATTATTATTTCCTCTAACGCTTTGCATACTGTCTAGGTCAGACCTATTCAAGCACTGAAGTGTTAAATTAAGAATTGCTCCATGTGAGACCACATTGGAGAAATATAGGAGGCAAAAATTTTGGTGTGACTATGTTTTTTAAAATTCAGGTAAACATTTGTTTTTCCATTGGGGATTGTTTTGGTTTTTTTTCTTCCCCTTATTTATGTTATTAAACATCAAACATCTGAAGTCCTACATCAAGACAATATTTAGCAAACCACATTAACTCTCAAGACCTTCTTCATGTAGAAATAAACTGAAAATACTTCTTTTCATTTACTTAACTACATATTTCTAAATGCTTTCAAATGCACTGCCGAAGAATTTACAGCTCAGTGATTTAACTGTACATAACACAAAATAACACTAAATGGCAAGAAAAGTTATAGGCCCAGATCAGTACACACCAGATAAGTGTCTTACAACCTTAAGATAAATAAAGTCACTAAAATTATAATGCATGTTTCTGCATTTTCATCTTCAATAGTCAAAGAACCATGGAATCTCACAGGCTGAAAAATACCTCCAAGAACATCAAGTCATCATCAATCCCACACTGTCAAGTCCACCAGTAAATCATGACACTCAGTGCCACATCTACGCATCTTTTTAATGCACCCGAGGAGAGCGATGCCATCGCTTCCCTGGGCAGCCTGTTCCAGGGCTTGATAACCCCTTCATCAAAGAAACTTTACCTAATACTCAACTTAAACCTCCTCTGGTGCAACTTTAGGCCATTTCCTCTTGTCTTGTTACTTAGGAGACCAACAGCCTCACCACACTACAACCACCTTTCAGGGAGTTGTAGAGAGTGTGGTCTCCCCTGAGCTTCCTTTCCTCCAGGCTAAACAATCCCAGTTCCCTCAGCTGCTCCTCACAAGGTCTATTCTCCAGACCTTTCAACAGCTCCACTGCCCTCTTTGGACACACTCCAGCACCTAAATTACCTCCTTGTAGTGAAGGGCCCCAAAGTGAACCGAATATTCAAGGTGTGGCTTGTACAGGGGCACAATCACCTCTCAAATTCTGCTTACGACACTATTGCTGATGTAGGACAGGATACTATTGGGGTTCTTGGCCACCTGGGTACAAGCTAGCTCACTGCTCATCCAGCTGTCAGCCAGCACCCACACGTCCTTCTCCACAACAAAATAACACAACAGAAATTAACTTAGTAGAGTTTTTTTGTTAAGCTGTTTATTGGGTTTGAAAAAGAAGAGTGTGCAAGCTGATTTTTTTAATCTGACTCATCTGACAACAAACCCACTGTAATTTGACAACTTTCACACTGGAAAATGTAATACTTATCTAAAGTCATTTTGTCGTTTTGTTTGGTTTTGGATTTTTTTTTTTTTATTATTTTGGTTGGTTGGGGGTTTTTTTGTTTTATTTTGTTGTGACTTTTTGGTTAGCTGTGGTTTTTTTGGGTTTTGTTTGTTTCTTTGTTTTTGTTGGCTTTTGTTGTGGGTTTTTTGTTTTGTTTTGTTTTTTTACACACAACAACCTCTCTCCAGCAGCCTTTTCCAACTTTAAGGCTTGTAAGCTGAGCATGTCAGAATCCTCTAATGACTGATGGTCACAATGATCTGGTAAACAAACATCTCCTGAAGACAACACTGGTCAGAAAATAAAACATTTAAACCACAGTGAAGCCAAAACAGGAACAATTTACAATACCACAATGGACAGTCGGTGCACTAAATATTCCAATCTATTAACTGAGGCATAGAACAGCTTCTCTTATTCATGATAATCTTCGGCTTCTCAGCTTGGCCTTGAACAATGGTGCAGTGTTTGGGTGCAATACAATGTTTCTCACAATAATGATGTATTTCACTGATCCAGAACACACTTACTTAGGCTGCCAATCAACAGAAGGAGTAGACATTTCATACTCATTACAGTGCAAAGGTGCAGCTTTTATACCAATGACTATGCTAAAAGTCCAAGACGGTGAAGTGTGGATAGCATTTCTCTTTTAGTGAAGGTGTAAAGTTAAATAAGAATCCTACAAATTGTAGGTATAGAATAAAAATTCCAAATGTTCACTGATGTATATAATTGTCACACAGGAAAATCCTCCATTATTGAATCTTAAAACAAACAGCAAGGTAGATATGCTAAAACATAATCTAACGCCTATGTATGCTTGGCTGCATGGTTCATACAACTTACTTTATTATTAGTCGGTTTTGAATGTATTCTAACACCATGGTAGAGACAGAATCACAGAATGGTTTAGGTTGGAAGGAACCTCTTGAGATAATTTAGTCCAACACCTCTCCTAAAGCAGTGTCATCCACAGCAGGTTGCCCAGGATTGCAATGTCCAGGTGGGTTTGGGATCTCTCCAAAGAAGGAGACTTGGCAAGCTAAACCAGTGCTCCAGCATCCTCAGAGGAAAGAAGCTTTTCCTCATGTTCAGATAGAACCTTACGTGTTCCAATTTGTGCCCATTGCCCCTTGGTCTGTCTCTGGGCACCACTGAGAAGAGTCTGGCCACATCCTTCTGTCACCCATTCTTTAAATATTGATAAGCACTGAATGTATGTACTCCTAGATCACCTCACAAGCAACATCTGGGGAAAAGAACTATCTTCCTTTCTTTTCCTCACCACATTCCTCCCAATTTATTCCTCAACTTTCATTAATATCTTTTTTTTTAAAGCATACATTAAAACACTAACAAAATGTGACATCTGAGCCAGCAAACAATGTCTAGAAATGAAGATATATAGGAAGAGCGAACAATTCCATGAATCTTCTTGGATTTAAAATAAAAAGAAAGAAGTCAAAGACTCCTACAGGATGTTCAATCTTTGTCATCAAACAGTGCTCAGACAACAAAAATATTAACTCAAATGGAATCATTTCAATGTATCAGGAAGCCACAATTGGGTCAGTAATCACAACCAGTTTTTCCCCCTCTGCACTCCCACTGTTTATTGCCCAAAATGAAGATACCAGTACACTGAAATCCCAATTGTCTTTATCCACCCTGTCTTGGAAAACCATGGCACCCTCAATCTGATGGTACTTTGGATATAGTGAAAACAGGTGCAAAGTTTGACATAATCAAGACACACGGAAATAAGACAGCAAGATCATATCTGCGGACTTCAAACCCTGCCGACACTAAAAGATCCCGGGCCAATTCTGGCAACAGACTTTGAGGGCAGAGAATGCATTTAACATTGAGCTATTTTTACCTTTAAATTCCTCCTTCTCCATTTGCAGCAACACACAGCCTGTGGCTGTCAATGTTACCAACGGCAAATTAACGACTGCAAAATAATCTACAGTGGTATCTTTGGATCATTTCAAAGGTTGTTGAAATCTGCACTTCAGAATGAGCAGTAATACTTCTGTGAAGTGCCTCCACCTCATGTGGAAAGAGTAATTTGTACATATACTAGTTGATACCTGGTTTTCTCCACTCCAAATTACGAATTGCATTAATAATCAGAAATTGAATTACTGGGAGAGATCAGTGTAACAAGACATTTAAACAGTCAAAGGGAAAATTTATTGCAGAAAACATGCTCAAAAATTTAAGTCTCCTTGCTTGCTGACTTATTTCTAGCTTAAAAGTAATAAAAAAGGAAAATTGTGCTTCATTATTTTGGGAGGCTTGTAAAGGTAACCTAGGTGGATTGTAAGTGAGAACTTCAATAAAGGATTTCAATTTAGAATGTTCAGACATTTTAATAATTATTTAGCTTAGACATTAGGAAGAAATTCTTGCCTGCAAGGGTGGTGAGGCTCTGGAATAGGTTGCCCAGAAAAGCTGTGGAGGCTCCAAATCTGGAAGTGTTCAAAGCCAAGGCTGGATGGAGCCCTGAGCAGCCTGGTCTGTTATGGAGGTGTCCCTGCCCATGACAGGGGCATTGACCTAGACGGTATTTTAGATCCTTCCAACCTAAGCCATTCTGTGATTCTGCTACTAGCCAGACACCTCTGAATCACAGGAAATTCAAATTCTGAAGACTTTCGACTAATTTTCCAAGGCTCATCAGAGCAACTAGCGCTGAGTTTCAGATAGGTGTGGCAGAAGCACATCTTAGGAGTGATTCAAAGATCTCACAAACGTTTATAGAAAAGGACCATCACCATCCATTACTGACTTCAATACACTTCCCTTACAACTGCAAAACTGGCTTCTTGGACTTAAGGAAAACCCAGGTTCTATAAATACACGGAAATCTCCAAAATATAAGCTTAGAGCTACAAAGGCTCACAAGTCACATGACAAAGACCCCAACAAGAAGCAAAGTATGCTCCAACTTGCAAATTAATTGTTTTTAAGTGTCTCATTTCAATTCTTCCTATCCAGTCCTAACTAAACCAACCCAAATTCAGATTCGAAAAGCTAAATTCAATACATTTGATTAAAATGCAGAAGTAAGCTGACCTACAAGAGTGATATGGCTGAAGACTGGATGCAAGAACCAGAAGGCCAATTCTCAATGCCACATATGGAACCTCTGAAACGTACTACAGACCTTGTTTTTGTTGAGTAAAGCAGACTAAAAAAATTAAATGACAGTTTCTTCAGGCAATGGTGAATTTAAAGCCTTTACAATAACTCCAAGGTAAGGCCTATACACGTGTTAATTTAAATCACTGTTTGCACAGGGGCACAGCAACACATTTCACTGTTACCCTAACGATCAGCAAATCCATCCTAAGTACCCAAGGCAAAACAAAATAAACAAAAAACCAACCAAACAACAACACCCAACAAAACTCTCCACTACAGATGTTTAAACGGGATGTCTCTTCATAGGATTGTTTAGGCTGGAAAAGATCTTTAAGATCATCCAGTCCAACCATTAAGCTAACACTACCAGGTCCACCACTAAACTATGTCCCCCAGCGCCATATCCACACAGCTTTTCAATCCCTCCAGGAGTGGCGACTACACCAATTTCCTGGGCATCCTGGTCCTAGGTTTGACAACCCTTTTGGGGAAGAGATTTTTCCTGATGTCCAACCTAAACCTCCCCTGGCAGAAACTGAAGCCATTTCCTCTCATTTGTTACTAGGGAGAAGAGACTAACCCCCACCTCACTACAATTGCCTTTGTAGAGAGCAAGAAGGTATCCCCTCAACCTCCTTTCCTCCAGGCTAAACAAGCCCAGTTGCCTCAGCCACTCCTCAGATTACCTGTTCTTCAGACCCTTCATCAGCTTCATTATCATTCTTTGGACCCACTCCAGCAATTCAGTGTCCTTTTTGGAGTGAGTGGCCCAAAACCAAACCCAGTATGCAAGGTGTGGCCTCACCAGGAATGAGTACCTCTCTCGTCCTGCTGGCCGCACTGTTGTTGATACAGGCCAGTGTGTTACACACACTTCAATGGTATTACATCAATAACCATAATGCAGAATTGACTTGATAATTTTAAACACATACTTTCAGCATAGCTAGTTATTTATTTCTTTAAACAAAGGTGTACGATTTTCCTACAAAACAATATTCACCCACACGAATTCTGTTCCCCACCAGTTACTTTTCCCAGAATCACAGAATGTTAGAGGTTGGAAGGGACCTCTAAAGATCATCTACTCAAACTCCCCTGCCAGAGCAGCATCACCTAGGGCAGGTCACACAGGAATGGATTCAGGTGCATTTTTAATGTTTCCACTCAAAAAGACTCCACAACCTCTCTGGGCAGTCTGCTTCAGTGTTCTGTCACCCTCACAGTGAACTTGAACTCCCTCCTTCCTTCGTTGTATCTCCCTTCAATGTATCCTTCAATGCAGCATTTTAGAACTGAATTATCTGTTGGCCCACAAACCTTTTTAATCACCTCAACATAATACGGAGTAAGAAAATATTGAGGGTGCACTCAATGCTGTCTCAACAGCAGCTCTTTCTGTAGTATATTACTGCAATAATACAATAACAGTGAGTGCTTTCCATGGAGTATTAAGACTGCAGTCTCATTATGCTTCTGATTTTGTTTCTGCTTAGTCTGCGCTACAGCACCCTTCCTAATATATGCATTAGCCTGAAACCAAAATTTATGCCTAAAGAATACACATTTCATGCTCTAAGTACATAAACACGCAGCACAGTAAAGATCTCTGACTGACAACAGCTTCACACAGAGAGAATTTCTAATCTAGTATTTATTCTATATTCCGTGTATCAACACTTTGTTTCCTATCACATAAATAAGGCTTAACTTCCAGCTTGGAGACAGCTCGACATCTGAAAGCTTTGAATTAGACACAGTAGGGTTTTAATTAAAAAAAAAAAAAAAAAAAGAGAAAAAAAAGCATTTTTCTCCAACCTGTTCTTGCAGTAAGAATTTGGTGTATTGAAATCCAAGTGCTGCCAGATAGGGCAGCATTTT
Organism: Ramphastos sulfuratus; assembly: GCA_013399055.1. Classification (NCBI taxonomy): domain Eukaryota; kingdom Metazoa; phylum Chordata; class Aves; order Piciformes; family Ramphastidae; genus Ramphastos; species Ramphastos sulfuratus. The sequence goes on from WBNM01012106.1 coordinate 24,833, forward strand.
AACCACATAAAACAGAAGTGGAAAAGGTTAGTTCCTGCTCTGTTTTTTTTTGTCTATAAACGTGCAATTTCAAAACTGAAGCTCTCAAGAAACTGGAATGTGTGATCAGGGAGATTTGGGGGTTTAATTAATTTGCTGGACGAGTATAGATTGTTAAAAGTTTGCCTAAAAGCCAGCCAAAGGTATTCTGGGGGAATACAGTGCTCTTCTCTAATATAAACATTAATTGTTCTAGTTGTCCACTCAAAAGATTTTTTACAACATAATAAACTCCACTCTCTCCCTCTATAAAATGAGTCAACTAAAAATGGAAAACAGAAATATTTAGAGGCTTGGACAAGCACATGTGCTGACACTAGTTCCAAAATCTAAAGCACATATTCAGTAACATTAACAGCTTTTTAAAAAATAATCTAATATTGCTGGTTCTAAATCTGAAACGTTCTCAGATTCTCCTCAACGCCCCTCACATGTGTAAAATATAGTCACAGGATAGCTACTTACTCTATCATGCTTTTTCCTTCTGCCCTTACCCTTCAAGGCTCACTCATCTCTGGAGAGCCTTTCTTTTCACAACTACCTAATTTACTAGGACAGGAAAAAATCCCCCACATGCTAAGGGCACTAACTGAGAGCTCTTTTGACAGGAGCATGTCATGCCGGTCACAGTCATGCGGTCGGCACGCAAGACCCAATGCACAGAAACTTCCCAAATGCACACATTCCTTTCTTCGTTCCCAAGAAAGGAGCGCACTGTTTACGTACCCAGAAGCTGACAACTTGGAAGAAAAGGAGGAGTCATTTACAAGGCCAAACCGGCCAAGCTGCATTGGGGAGAGTGTGTGCCGGGTGATGGTGCAAAACCGCACCAGACCCCAAGGGGACGGCGGCGAGGGCCAGAGCCAGGCTCGGACAAGGGCCTGCAGCCGGCCCTCAGGGCGCGGGAGAAGCTGCAGGCCACACTGGGGCAGCGTCCTAAAGCGAGTAGTTCCCCCTCGCCGCTTCAATCGCCCACTCCGGGGCCTCTCCTACTCGCTACAACCCGAGGGACACGTCACGGAAACGGACTGACGGCCGCGCAGACCCCTGCGGTCACAGAAATGACAACAGTGATTCCCCCTCCCCAGACCGGGCCCCGTTCCCTCTTTGGGCCCCGCTACTCCCGGGCCGGGCCTCCCAGGCTGAGGGTGACACGGCAGCGACCGTCTCGACATGCGGAGGGGCCGGGCCGGAGGCGGACTGGCGCAGCGGAGGGAGGCGGCTGACCCCCGAGCGCCGCGCCCGGCAGAGCGGGCGGCAGGCGGGCAGCCGCCGGTGCCGCGGACACGCTCTCGAGTCCCCACGGGATCCCAAGATGGCGGCGGGCGAACCCGCTCACCGGCTCGGCGGCGCCACCCCCCAACCCCACCGGACCCGAGCGGGCACGGCCGGGCACCGGGGCCCGGTGGAAGGAGCTGGGGAGAGGGGGGAACAAAGAGGCAAGTGGAGGCGGCCCGGCGCCGAGAGGAAACGGGACACCCCTCGGGGCAGAGTCGGCCCCCTGCCCCTCTCCTCCTCCGCCGCCGGGCTCCCCCCATCACCTTTGAATTTGAGGTCGGTGGGCGGATCAAGAACCAGGATCTGCTCGTGCTTTGCCATAGCCCCGGCGGCCGCCATCTCGCTCGCTCGCTCCGGCGGGAGGAGGAGTAGGGGGGTGTGGGGAGGAGGAGCGGGAGGACGGGCGGCGGTGCCGCTCCCTCCAAGCGGGCGGGCGAACGGGCGGGCAGAGTCCGCTGCCGGCGGGCCGAGAGGGCGGGCACTGCCTCCTGCCGCTGCGCACGCCGTCGCCTCCCTCCCCGCTGAAGGGCCGGCCGGTAACACCACCCCTCCGCAGGCACGACGGTGGCGGAGGCGGCGACGGCGACGGCGGCGACGGCCCTCTCCACGCATGCGCCTGGCGGGATTCTCATACACACCCCTCTTCGGCCTTCGAGCGCCAGCGGCTGAACCGGGACGACCTCTCCTCAACACTCCTGGTTCTCGCAACCATCTTCCTGTGCAGGAGAACAGGAAGAAGCGGCTCTCCCGCCTCAAAAAAAACCCGAAGACAGCCCCGGCGGCGATCGCCGGGAGAGGAAAAGCGCCAGAGGCTCGGGGCTGTGGGCGGCGGATAGGGAACTACCACTCCCAGGGTGCCCCGCGGGGAGCTGCGGGCGCGGGGCGTGCCGGGAGTCGTAGTGCTTGGCGGGAAGCTGAGGCGGGCTCCCGGCCCTCCGGGCTCCCTGGCAGCTCCATGGCCTTTGCGTAGTAACGGAGAACGGAGAATGAGCCTAGGTACTAGGTCCCCGACGGCAGCAGTCTAACTCTCCATGGCTGCTAGTGGATCTGGCACAGGTGCGGACTGATCGTGGGTGAGGCTGGAGGCGCCGGGGCCACAGGATCATTGGGGTCCTGGCAGCTGTAGAATAACGGAATCAAGACCTTTCAGATCATCGAGGCGAACCATTAACTGACTCTACCAAGTCTGGTGCTAAACCACATCTGTCAGCACCACATCTCTGTTGTTTAAACACCTCTAGGGATGGGGATTCAACCACCTCCCTGGGGAGCTTGTTAGAGTGCTCGAGAAGCCTTTCAGTGAAGAAGGTTCTTCTAATACCCATCCCAAGTCTCTGGTGCAATTTGAGGCTATTTCCTCTCATCTTTTCACTCCTTACAAGAGAGAAGGGACCAAGCCCCCATCTTACTTAAACCTCCTTTTGTGGAGTAGTAGAGAGCAAGAAGCTCTCCCTCAGCCTCCTTTTCTGCAGGCTGAAGAACTCCAGGTCCTCAGCCACTCCAGAAGATCTGCTCTCCAGACCCTTCTCCAGCCCGGCTCCTGTCACACACACATCAGGGCCACAGCTGCAGCCCAGTCTACAGGCAGCTCTACCACCCTGCAGAGCAGCACATGGACACTGAGGTAGATGGCCTTATCCTGGAAAGTGATCAAAAACTCCTCTGGGGTAGGAAATTTGCCCTTGTGTGAAAGCTTAGGAGCGTTAGCTGTTGAGATTGGTTGAGCTCTTGCAACAGCTCGATTAGAAGTAAGCTTCGTTATTTATGAGTAGGCAGAAACATGGAGTATTTGCCATCCTTCTGGCTGGTGCTTTTTGTCACACACAGTGTTGTCACAGTAGGCCTTTTCATTAATACCATACTTTGAAGCAGATGGTGCACCTTGGGGTATTTGAACACAAAAGAAACAAACAAGAAAGAGAAAAAAACAAAAAACCAAACCAGATAGAAAGCCAAATCCGTCTGAACCTTGACAATTCCTCTGTCCTGATTCTACTCCTGAAGAATCTGGCTGTAAGACAGATGAATGAGTATTCATAAAATCATGGAATGATAGAGGGGGTTGGGTTGAAAGGGGTCTTTAAAGGTCATCTAGTACAACTCTCTGCAGTGAGCAGGGTCATCTTCAACTAGGTCAGCGTGCTCAGAGCCCCAAACAACCTGACCTGGAATGCCACCAGGAATGGGGCATCTACCATCTCTCTGGGCAACCTGAGCCAGCACCTCATCACCCCCACCAGAAAATTTTTCTTCCTTTTATCTAGTCAAAATTTTCTCTTAGTTTAGAACTATCTCCCCTCGTTCTGTCACAACAGGCCCTGATAAAGTCTGTCCCCATCTTTTTCCTAGGTTCTCTTTAAGCACTGAAAGGCTATGGTAAAGAGCCTATTCCATGCTGAACAACTCCAACTCTCTCAGCAGAGGGGTTCCAGTCCTCACAACCTTTTTGTGGCCTCTGGACCTGCTCCAACAGGTCCATGTCTCTCCTGTGCTGAGGACTTCAGAGCTGGCTCCAGCACTGCAGGGGAGTCTCCCCAGCAGCAAGAGTGGGGTCTCACCAGAAATATAAAAGAATTAGAAATCAGAGGTATTTTCATCTTCTGAATCTGCACAGAGGAAGCATCTTTTGAGTTTTTACTTTGTATTGTTAATTTTCAACCCTATTGAAAGAAGAAAAGACAAAACAACTTGAGCCATTTAGTATTGCGCAGCCGTTACCCAGGTCTTGATATTTTGCAGGCCAAGACCCAGTTCTTCTGGTGCATAATCACTAGGTCATTAATTTTTGAGAAGTGTACACTGTGGCTGAATCTTTGGTGGATTTGTGAACAGAAACAGTGAGAGGATAAGTGTCCATGTAAACAGAAGAAGAAGAAAAAAAAATACACTAGGACAGAAAAAAACCCCAACTATCTCCTAATTTATCTTCTGGATGCCAAGGGTGTGAATGCATAAACAGAGTGAAGCAGTAGTTTTGCTCACCAAGCCCAGCAGTAACTTTAAATATTGCCCTGTAAATAAATGATGTAATTTAAAATGCTGGTTTATGTGCATCATAAAATAAGTCTGTAGTAGGAAAACTGCAGCCAGAGTAGCTGCAGACCTCTAGCACCATTTGGATATATACACCAAGTGCCTCCATCTACTGAAGCCAGTTCCAATCAGGTAGAACTCCTCTGAAGGTTTGTTGGTTTGGTTTTTTTTCCAGAGCAGTTCTTACTTATTTCTCCTGCAGTCAGTGTTGGTGTCAAAAGTCATATGGATATTTGCTGTTGACAAGAGAGAAGTGGAGAAAAGTGCTCAGGTAGGCAGGCAGCAGGATGGCAGGCCTGGAGGAGAGGCAGGCAGCTCAAGTGGATGGCGAAGGCTCTGCTGGAGCCAAGGCAGAGCCTGAATCTAAATTAATCAGGGGGGTCTCTGCTGCCAAATGGCTTCAAAACCCTTCCTTCATGGTTGGGGTGTAGGTAGAGCTATTTACCAAAGAAACTGTGTGATACATACATCTTACTATGATAAGCTGATCTGAAAAGTAAAGCATGTAACTACTTTCAATGTATTTATTATCAGGACATGGTTTTCAAATGGCTTATTTTGTCCCTCTACGTGTCCTTAGCATCTATACAGCAGATTGCAAGAGAGGAAAGATAGATGTGTTAATCCTTCTGACTTCATTTCCACCTCCTTGTCCTCCAACCTTGTGTGAGGGCTGGAATGTCTCTGCTGTGAGGACAGACTGAGAGAGTTGAGGTTGTTCAGCCTGGAGAAATGAAGGCTCCAGGGAGACCTTTTTGTGCCCTTTCACTACTTAAATAAAGATAGCAATAATCTTATAAACAGGACCTATTGCCCTGGTAAAGGACAAGGGGGAATGGTTTTAAACTGAAAGAGGAGATTCAGACTAGCTAGAAGGGAAAAAAATGTATGCGGAGGGTGGTGAGACACTGCCTCAGGTTGCCTAGAAAGGTAGTGGATGCCCCATTCCTGGAACCATTCCAGGTCTGAACAACCTGATCTAGTTNCTTTCACTACTTAAATAAAGATAGCAATAATCTTATAAACAGGACCTATTGCCCTGGTAAAGGACAAGGGGGAATGGTTTTAAACTGAAAGAGGAGATTCAGACTAGCTAGAAGGGAAAAAAATGTATGCGGAGGGTGGTGAGACACTGCCTCAGGTTGCCTAGAAAGGTAGTGGATGCCCCATTCCTGGAACCATTCCAGGTCTGAACAACCTGATCTAGTTGAAGATGTTCCTGTTCACTGCAGGGAAGCTGGACTAGATGACCTTTGAAGGTCCCTTGCAACTCAAAACATTCCATGATTTCTTGAGTCTCTGATTCCACAATCTCTTGTATAAGAAAATCTAAAAAAATATGAGAATGAGTCTTGCAGGTCTTCCCATGGATGGTTTTCAGTGCAAGCACCTCCTTAGACATGCCTGTGGGATAGATATAATTGGCACCAGGGGATGTGCAGGAACAGAACTAGGTTATCGCCAGCATATGGAGAGGTAGTGAATGAAGGACAGGGCACAGCCTCAAGCTGTGGCTCATGGAGGGAGAGTCACAGCAGCATTGAGGGCGGAAGGGGGCCCCAGGAGGGCAGTAGTTCAATTTCCAACTCAAAGTTTGAATTCAGGCCATGTCATGCAGGGCTTTGTCTTATGGAGTCATTAAAATCTCAGAGGACAGGACTTTCCCAGCCTCCCCAGGCAGCCCTGATCAGTGCTGGCCTGTCCAGCTCCCATTTCATGTTAACAGCAAAGTTAGTACAGTGACCCCAAGCATGTGCCTTGATGGTAGTCAGGCATGAAGGTATTTGTTGAATGTAGTCTTTGTGGTGTTTGAAAACACTGAGAACCTTAATAATGCATTGATCTGTTTTGTCATTTCCCATCTTCTGTTCCATCCAGACTGATGCTAGGTTTTCATCTCAAACACCACCTGGGCTGTTGATCAGCAATGTCTGGCAACCTTCTCCAGCATCTGATGCAGTTGAAGAATGTTCGATCTGTTTCAGCCAGTAGAACTCCTCTTGGTGAGATCATGATGTTGCAGAAGCCTCTTCAGAGTATTCTTGCAAAGGCATAACATTTGCTTAACCTGAGGTCAACATTTGTCCAGTGTGATGGTTAATGTTTTTCATGGTGTGATTTCATAGAATCATTTAGGCTGCAAAAGAGAATCATAGAACTGTCAGGGTTGGAAGTGACCCCAAAGATCATGTACTTCCAACCCCTCTGCCATCGGCAGGGACACCTCACACTAGATCAGGTTGCCCAGAGCCACATCCAACCTGGCCTTAAAAACTCCCAGGCATGGGGCTTCTACCACCTCCCTGGGCAACCTGTTCCAGTGTCTCACCACCCTCATGATGAAGAACTTCTACCTAACATCCAGTCTGAATCTCCCCACTTCTGGTCTTGCTTCATTCCCCCTAGTCCTATCACTACCCAACACCCTAAAATGTCCCTCCCCAGCTTTCTTGTAGGCCCCCTTCAGATACTGGAAAGCCATATTAAGGTCTCCTTGGAGCTTTAAGATCATCATGTCCAACATCGTGTAAACATGAGGAAAATGTTTTTCACTGTGAGGGTAACAGAACCCTGGAACAGGCTGCCCAGGGGATTGTGGAGTCTCCCTCTCTGGAGATATTCAAAACCCACCTGGGTGCATTCCCGTGTGATCTGCTCGAGATGATCCTGCTTTGGCAGGGGCGTTCGTTCGGTTCGTTCGACTGGATAATCCTTTGAGGTCCCTTCCAATGCTTAACATTCTGTGAGTCTGTGATTGCCGTGTCTGGTGCTAAACCATGGCCCTCAGCACCACATCTGCATGTCTTTGAAATCCCTCCAGGGATGATGATTCAACCACTTCCCTGGGCACCCATCTCAAAACCCATCTTGCTTCAGTCCTGGCCAGCCTGCTCTGGCTGACTCTGTTTTAGCAGAAGAGTTGGACTAGATGTTCTCCAGAGGTCTTTTTCAAGCCTCACCATTCTGTGATTCTGTGATTTCTTTACTTAGTGACATTGGTATATACAACACCATGCTGTATATTTGAGTAGAGAGAAGCCAGTAACACCTAATGACACTGTCATAAATAGCTACAGGGTAAAATCTCATCTACATGTCATACTTTGGACCCGATCATGTTCTGCAGACCATTAACTTATATAGGAACAAGACAAAAATGGATCTTGTCTATGTGGTTTAAAGTAGCACTTAAAGAACTGAATGATTCCTGAGCCAATTTCATATGTGCTAAAAGCCATTAGCCCTTTCATAAAGGGCAAAGTTATTAAGGAAATGGATTTTTCAATACTGTTTTCAAGAATTGCTTGTTGCAGCTCATAGACATTCATAAGGGATGTAATGAGATAATTCAATATACAAAATATGGAATGTGTGTGTTGCTTGTTGTTTGTTGGTGTGGCATGCACAAATGCTTTGCTAGGAAGGCCATGGGCAGGGACATTTTCTGCTGGATCAGGTTGCTCAGAGCCACAGAGAGTTGGAATGTTGCCAGGGATGGGGCTTCTACCATTGCTCTGGGCAACCTGGGCCAGTGTTTCACCACTCTGACCATAGAAAATGTCATCCTATGTAATCTAAATCTTCTCTCTTTTTTTTTTTTTTTAAAACCGTCACCTCTTACCCTGTCATAACAGGCCCTGCTAAAAAGTCTTTCCCTATTTTTCCTGTAGACCCCTCTAAAGTACTCGCAGGCCTCAATAAGGTCTCCCTGGAGCCTTCTCTTCTCCAGCTTGAACACCATCCAATGCTCTCAGCCTGGCCTCACAGCAGAGAGCTTCTAGCCCTCCCATCATTATTGTGGCCTCCTCTGGCCCCACTCCCAACAAGTCATGTCTCTCCTGTGCTGAGGACTCTAGAGCTTGACCCAGCACTGCAGGTGGGGTCTCAGCAGGGTGGAGCAGAGGGGCAGAATCTGCTCCCTCCACCTGCTGCCCACAGAGAAGACCTGCACTGAAGTGCCATGTCAAATTTTGGGCACTGTACTTCAGGAAAGGTGTGGGATAATTGACAGTTCAGAAAAGAGGACCTCTAATGACTGAGGTCCTCATGAAACATGAGACCAGATTGAAGTATCAAGGTTATGTAGCCTAAGGAAGACAAGATTGAGTCACACATTCACTATGCATCTAAAACTATAGCAAAGAGAAAGAAAATTGTCTGCTCTGGTTTACTTTGGACAGGACAAAAAGGAAAGGGGCTAGATCAGAGCAAGAATGGATTCAGAGCAGATATGAAGATCTCTTAAGTGTAAGGATAATTAAGGTAAAACATTTCCTGGGAGCACAGTCCTTGGAGTCCCCATTACTGACCTTTCATAACAGGTTAGACAGCTGTTGGGAGATAGCTGTTGGGAGATAGATTGCTTTCTTCTCTCAGGCAACCAGCACCAGAACAAGAGGACACAGTCTCAAGCTGTGCCAGGGGAAGTTTAGGCTCGAGGTGAGGAGAAAGTTCTTCACCGAGAGAGTCATTCCCCACTGGAATGGGCTGCCCAGGGAGGTGGTGGAGTCACCGTCCCTGGAGGTGTTCAAGGCGGGTTTGGACGTGGCACTTGGTGCCATGGTCTAGTCTCGAGGTCTGTGGTAAGGGGTTGCACTTGATGATCTTTGAGGTCTCTTCCAACCTTGCTTATACTGTGATACTGTGAAAAATGCAGCTCATCCTGCCCTGAACTGTGACCTCCCAAGTCCTTTCCTGCCCTAGGAGTTCATCACTGTTCATATTCCAGCATGTTCAAAGATTAAATTGATCATCTGCAATGGAAATGTCCATTCCCCAGGGTCTGATCTGCAGCCCATTAAAACCAGGAGGAATTTTTTCCAGGGACTTTAATAAGCATTGGATCAGACCCTAATTGAGTGTCTAATTTGGAGCTGCATGAGGAACTTGGTCCACAGTTCTGTTAATGGTGTTTGGAAAGAAGAATCCAAATGCTTTTCCCAGGGCACTTTTGTTAGCAGTGGTTACAAGAGAAAGTAAACATGGGCTGAAGAAGCGGCACTGGATCATTCTCAGAACATGGAGCAGAACTGACTGAAGACAGACATGAGGAGATCTCTGGGGGAAAACTGGCAACTTTTCTTAAGGAAGAACATTTTTGACAGCTATTTTTTACATCAATTAAGCAGGGCCAGACACAAAAAGACAGCAAAAACGATGTCAACAACACTTTAAAAGCTATAAACACTATAATGAAAGTGAGAATGAAATGTTTATGTCTGCTAGAAGATCAAATTAGCTGAAAGCTTGCAAATAGGCAGAACAAAAAGAATCAAAAACTACACAGGATCATAGAATTGTTTAGGCTGGAAAAGACCTTTGAGATCATAAAGTCCAACTGTTATCTAATTCTACCAAGGCTGCTGCTAAGTCATGTCCCTCTGCCTTTTAAACACCTCCAGGGATGGGGATTCAACCACCTCCCTGGGAACCCTGTTTCAGTGTCTGGTAACCTTTTCAGTGAAGAATTTCCTTCTAATATCCAACCTAAACCTCCTCCGATACAACTTGAAGCCATTTCCTCTCATCTTGTCACTTACTACTTGGGAGAAGACACTGGCCCCCACCTCACTACAGCCTCATTTCAGAGAGTTGTAGAGAGTGAGAAGGTCTCCCCTCACCCACCTTTTCACCAGCCTAAATAACCCCAGTTCCCTCAGCCACTCCTCATGAGACCTGTTCTCCAGACCCTTCACCAGCTTTGTTGCCCTTTTCTTGCTCCAGCACCTTAGTGTCCCCAATACTGAACCCAGGACTCAAGGTGTGACCTCACCAGTGCTGGGTACAAGGGGATAATCACTTTCTTGGGCTTGGCTCTCACACTGTTCTGACACAAGCCAGGATGCTGTTGACCTGGGCCAGATGGGCATGTGGTGGCTCATACTCAGCCAGCTGTCAACCAACATCCCCAGATCTGTCTCTGCTGAGCAGCTCTCCAGCCACTCCTCCCCACACTGTAGCATTGCATGGACTTGTTTTGATTCAAGTGCAGGACTTGGCACTTGGACTTGTTGAACCTCATACCATTGGTCTCAGTCCATTGATCCAGCCTGTCCAGGTTCCTCTGCAGAACCTTCTTACCTTCAAGCAGATCAACACTCCCTTACAGATCAGCGTCATCTGCAGGCTTACTGAGCATGCCCTCAATCTCCTCATCTAAGTCATTGATAAAGATACTAAAGAGAACACTACTGAGCCCTGGGGAACACCACTTGTGACCAGCTGCCAGCTGCACTTAACTCCAGTTCATTGAGGAGACCTGGAGAAATCCAAGCTGTCAGTGGATTCAGCTGGGTGTGTAGTGACTGATGAGGAAAGATCCATTTCCCTGCAGTCTGTTACCTAATAATAAAGATTTTCCTCCCCTCCCACCGATCAGTCACAACACTTAAGCCAACTAAAGCTCTGCCTCTGCAGTTGGACGTTTCTGTAATCTGGAGGAACACTGAGAAAGTGAAGATGGGCAAAATCCCAGCTCCTATAGGCATCCACAGTCTCTCTGCTTCCATGAGTTGTGTACATCTCCTCCTGGAAATTCTTTCTCTGTTACCAGTGTTGTGGCAGGAAACAGCCAAGTGCTCAAAATGTTCCTCTAACAGATGCAGGAAGCCAAGGTTCCTAACATGGGGCTAATACACACGTGGAAGGTCATTGCTCTTGATTCATTCATTATCTCCAGAAGTAAAGACAGGAGGTTTGTAGAATCCAGTTTGTTTGTTGCAGACCTGTTCTGTGCCTGCATACAATCCTGAGAGACCATGTGTGAAATATTTATTTACTTTGCATTCGGGGAAGGAAAAAAGAGAAGAGTCTGCATAATATTATTGATGGAATCCTTGGCTGCCAAATCCTGAATTATTTAGAGCTTCATTGTCCAAATGATACCCACGAGGAGTTGTTGGATTGCAGTATGCAACTGAGATGCTGTGCAAGACCAGGGTTGTGCCTTTCAGACTTTGTTCTGCTACTTCATGGAATCATAGAATTATTGAGGCTGGAATAGGCCTCTGAGATCGTCAAGTCCAGCTGATAACCTAACACCACCACATGGACTAGACCATGGCACTAAGAGCCACATCCAATCTTTCCTTCAGCACCTCCAGGGACAGTGACTGCACCATCTCTCTGGGCAGCCCATTCCAGTGTCTAATTCTCCTTTCCATGAGGAAGTGCTTCCTGAAATCCAACCTAAGTCACCTCTGGTGCAGCTTCAGGCCATGCCCTCTTGTCTTGTCACAAGTTGCCTGGGAGAAGAGCCTGACCTCCACCTGACTACAATTTCCCTTCAGGTAGTTGTAGAGTGTAATGAGGTCCCTGCTGAGTCTCCTCCAGGCTAAACACCCCCAGTTCCCTCAGCCTCCCCTCATCAGACTTTCCCTCCAGTCCCTTCACCAGTCTCATCACTCCCCTCTGGACCACCTTCAGTGGATCACCTTAGAACAGAGATGAGGAGTTTTCAGAGGACAAGCTGGAATAATCAACAGCATTTTGGAAGTTGCAAGTGGTGAAAAGTTCAGCAGAAAGCTCCATGTAGCAAAAGATGTTCTGCTCTGGATTAAACCATGCAGGACCTTTCCTCTCCCAAGCTATGCACACCCATCAGCCTGTGATCTATGGTGCTGTGAACAATTCAGTGGTGCCCAGTGATAGGACAAGAACCAACAGGTACAAGCTGTTGTACACATTGGTGCCCCATGGAGAACTTACTGCCCACTAGGACTCCAAGGTCTTTCTCCATGAAGCTGCTTTCCAGCAGGACAACCCCTAGCCCATACTGGTGCCTGCTGTTATTTCTCCTAGTCTTAGGATGAGACCTTAAATCTTACAAGCTTATAGCTTTAAGATGTGAAGCACCCTGTTACACACCCTTGAGTCGTTTTGCTCTTTCCACTCTTTCCTTTCCAGCAATTTTGGTGTCGTTTGCAAAATTATCAGCAAAGAGTTTACATTTTCTTCCAGATCACTGATAAGGACATTGAATTTCACTGGCTTCTTTGAAGCTGTTAAATAAGCCATTAGAAGAGAGCAGAAACATGCTGATGTAGCTGCTAATTGGTTCACAGAGCATTTGATACAGGTAAATTGATTTTGTCTAGTGCTGGGGGTTTTTAACCAGACGTCATGCAGGGCTACATCAAACAACTTAAAATAATCCACGTACATTACAGCAATGGTGATCCAGGCTGCCCAGAGAGGTGGTAGATGCCCCATTCTTGGAAACATTCCAGCTCCGGCTGGACCGGGCTCAGAGCAACCTGATCTAGCTGAAGATGTCCCTGCTCAGTGCAGGGAAGTTGGACTAGATGACCTTGAAGAATCCCTTCCAACTCAAACCATTTGATGGTTCTCTGATTGATTCTGTGATACATCTACCTTAAGCAATGCATTTTAAACTCATCTTGTTGCTTGAGTTCACCTTTCCCTTTAAAAATACACATTACATTACATAAGGTGCTACCTAGGAATTAATCTCTTTATTTTTTTCCCCATGTCTATATTTATTAGCATTTTTTCCCAGTCTGTGTAAAGTCAAACTCATCACATGTAATTTTCACAATGTGTCACGTGCACTTTTTAGCAGTCACCTGAAATCCCTCCTGAGCAACAACATTTGTTTCCAGTGAATATGAACAGCTCCAAGAGTATCTCCAGAAATTTCTGTCATACTATTGGGAGCATCTATTGGGCCAGCCACTAGATGAGTGAGAGATGCTCTCTATGAACCCTTCTGCCTTCCCAAAAGGAAGGGAAAGGCAATAAGGGAGAGAGACTGATGGGCTGGGAAAGAAAACTGAACTATATTTAATGGAAATAACAGCAATAAAATGATACAAATAGAATCACAGAATCATAGGATGTTAGGGGTGGGAAGGGACCTCCAGAGATCATCAAGTCCAACCCCCGCCTACCAAAACAGACTTGCCTAGGGCAGGCCACACAGGAACATGTCCAGGTTGGCTTTGAAAGTCTCCTGAGAATAAGACGCCACAACCTCTCTGGGCAGCCTGTTCCAGGGCTCCATCACCCTCACAGTTAAGAAGTTTCTCCTCATGTTGAGGTGGAACTTTCTCTGTTCTAGCTTATAACCATTATTCTTTGTCCTATCACTGGGTGCCACCAAAAAGAGCCTCTCCCCTTCATCCTGACAGCCACTCCTCAGATATTTATAGGCATTAATAATATCCTCTCTCAGCCTTCTCTTCTCCAGACTAAACAGCCCCAGTTCTCTCAGTCTTTCTTTACAGGAGAGATGTTCAAGTCCCTTAACCATCCTCATAGCTCTCCATTGGACCCTCTCCGGTAGATCTGTCTCTCTTGAATTGGGAAACCCAAAACCGGACACAGTATTCCAGGTGTAGTCTCACCAGGGCAGAGTAGAGGGGGAGGAGAATCTCCCTAGATCTGCTAGGCACCTGCTAGGTCTGAATAGCTGCATGAAGCCTTGAACAGAAGATACTGAGCTGAGAAGTCAAACCACTGAACAGAATTAGTTCTGTCCTAGCTCAAACCAGGACAGCATCCAACTCTGAAGATTTAAATGTGTTTTACTTTCATTGATGGACATTATTTCGCATATACAGTGAAAAGGAAAGAGTTTCTTATCACTTCATTATTCTAATGGGAGAAAAAAACCCAACCACCCAGCTTTTCAAAGGAGCTTAGCAAAAAAAGCTAGGCTTTCTCAGCCAGAACTAGTCACCAGGTGCACTCAGATTCACTCACATCAAAGGCAAAAAAAGAAATTGCATTTTGGTCCTGTCAGCTATTCAGAGACAATAGGATTATGACAGAAATGACTGAGCTGGATTTTGGCTTCTGCATCAGCAACAAAACTTTTAACCAGGTTAAAGTATTGCATGCTCAATCTTAGGGATGGCTTAGCCAAGGATATCACTCTTCAGGTGATATTCATGCTCTAAGCTGAGCTTCCAAGTGTGGCATGGAACCTTCAGCAGATCTTAGGAGGCTCCATCTGGATATTGCTTTGCTGGGCAGCGGTGACATCACCTCACCATTTTCCTGCTTGTCTAAGGGTTTGTCCCTTAGAGGGCTGAACTGGTTAGAGGTTTCTGAATGACTCATTTCTGCCACTGACTCAACTCTTAACACATTTCAGTTAACAACTCATTATAAAAGGCTGGACAGGATGGGAGGGCTTCTGGCCTCATCATGAGCACTGACCTGGCTTCCAGTTATTTCAGCCTGAAGCATAGAATTGTTTGGGTTGAAATAGGCCTTTAGAAGACATCTAGTCCAAGCCCCCTGCAGTAAGCAGGGACACATTCAACTAGATCATGGAGCATAGTGACAGGACAAAGGGTAATGGCTTCAGACTGAAAGAGGCTAGATTTAGATTAGACATTAAGAAGAAATTCTTTACCACAAAGGTGTTGAGGCACTGGAACAAGCTTCCCAGAGATGATGTGGAGTGTTCTTCTCTGGAAAGATTCCAAACACACCTGGACACAATCTTGGGCAACTTGCTCCTATGAGGAGAGACTGAGGGAGCTGGGGCTCTTCAGCTTGCAGAAGAAGAGACTGAGAGGTGACCTCATTCATGTTTATAAAGATGTAAAGGTGAGTGCCAGGAGGCTGCAGCCAGGACAAGGGGCAATGGGTGGAAGCTGAGGCATAGGAAGTTCCATGGGAACACAAGGAGGAATTTTTTCCCTGTGTGGGTGACAGAACACTGGAACAGGCTGCCCAGGGGAGTTGTGGAGTCTCCCTCTCTGGAGATATTCAAGACCCACCTGGATGTGTTCCTGTGTGATCTGGTATAGGTGCTTTGGCAGGGGGGTTGGACTGGATGATCTTTTGAGGTCACTTCCAGCTCCTAACATTCTGTGATTGTGTGACCCTTCTTTAGCAGGGAAGTTTGGCTCTGTGATCTCCAGAGGTCCCTTCCATCCCTCACCATTCTGTGAAAACCACAATTCCTGAACTCCCATTTCTTGCCTATGGCTGTTTGGTTTCAAATATACAATTGGAATTCTCTATCATTCAAGATTTGGTTATGCCTTCCTTTGAGAAGGGAAGTTCCCAGTGTTGGTTGAAAGTGGTGGGGAATGCAACACCTTTCCTCCAACATCTCAGGAAATGGAAATTCTGGCACCATTTCACCAAAAACAAAAAGTGAGCTTTCTTCAAAAGCAGACCTGTCAGCAGGCAGCCTCAATACCTTCAGGCTCTCCTGCACTACAAGAGACATGGACTGAGTCATCTCACCAAACAGCTAAGGAACCACTTTCCCAGAGCTGTGGAACCCATGGCTCCCAGACATCCTCACCTTGCTGTTACTCATGTGATGTGAAACAGGCTTCTCAGATGGCTCCTCTCCTAATTTTGTAGTTGCTTCAGGCCCTGTAATTTTTGTATCTGTGTCTATCACCCAAGGAAAGGTGCAGTTTTCTGCCCTGGTCTGCAGCAAGGTGTCTGAAAGACATGACAGTGATGACTGATGACTCAAGTCTCATGGATCTTCTAAGGCATCAGCTTCCTCTGGGGACAAGTGAAACAAAAATCCCTCCATTTTATCTTTTGGTGATGGATGTTTTGTTATCACAAAGCCTTTATGCTCCCAGCAGCAAGTACTTAGGTGCATCCTACATGCTGCAGTTATATCAGTCAGGGCAAATCCACTCACATGTATTTATCACCTCCTCATCCTTATCATTTGGGTTGGAAGGGACCCTTAAAGGCCAGCCAGTCCAAGCCCTCTGCAGTGAGCAGGGACATCTTCAACCAGATCAGGTTATTCAGAGCCACATCCAACCTGACCTGGAGTGGTTCCAGGGGTTGGCCATCCACCACCTCTCTGGCCAAGCTATGCCAGTGCCTCACCACCCTCAGTGTAAAAAATGTCTTCCTTTTCTCTAGTCTGAATCTCCCCTCTTTTAGTTGAAACCTATCACCCCTTGCCCTGTCACAGCAGGCCCTGCTAAAAGACTGTCCCCAGCTTTCTTAAAAGCCTCTTCAAGTACAGAAAGGCCACAATAAGGTCTCATATGGAGTCTTCTCTTCTCCAGTCTCCTCTGGGACAACCTGCCAACTTTGTGCAGAACCACCTATCATTCCATGGCATCATCCAGCCACAATCAAGCTTCATGAAAAGCTAAACCATGCAGGCAGGGTGGCTATGTAACAGCAGTGGAATGCAGTAGCCAAAGCCCTTTGTCCAGGGCTCCAAGTCAGTAACCAGGGTGTCAGGGACTACCAGGAAAGGGAATCATCTGTTAGTCAGTGGACTTTGTACTATATAAAGTCAGGCATACCCACAGGTAAAGATATGGTATCTTCTCTTACAGGTGGAGTCAAGGCAGCTGATCTGATATTTGCTTATGCTCATATTTTAGCTCGGGTTGTCAGCTCACAGCTGTGCCATGAGACACATGGAAATGTGCTCTTTGAACAGTCATCATCTGATATCCTTTTTACCCTACACCCAAATCTTCTATTTCAGACATACCAATTACCCTACACCCAAATCTTCTATTTCAGACATACCAATTACCCTACACCCAAATCTTCTATTTCAGACATACCAACTTGATGGAGTTGTGATACCTCATGACAAGTATTTTCCAGAGCAGGACATCATCATGTTGTTTGTCCCTTCTTCTCAGTTCCAGATATTGTTTTCCTCCTTCAGAATTTTGTAATAAATGTGACATAGAATCCCAGAATGCTTTGGCTTGGAAGGCACCTTTGAAGGTTATCTAGTCCAACTCTTCTGCAGTAAGCAGGGACATCTGCATCTATATCAGGTTGCTCAGAACCCCAGCCAACCTGACTTGGAATGGTTTCAGGGATAGGGCTTCTACCACCTCTCTGGGCAGCCTGTGCCAGAGTTTCACCAACCTCAATTTGAAAAACATCTCTTCCTTCTCTCTAGTCTAAGTCTCCCTCCTTTAGTCTAGAACCATCATCCCCTGTCCTGCCACAACAGGCTCTGCTGAAAAGTCTGTCCCTATATTTCTTGTAGGCCACAAGGTGGTCTCCCTGGAGCCTTCTCTTCTTCAGGCTGAGCAACTCTAACTCTCTCAGCCTGGCCTCACAGCAGAGCGTTCCCAGCCCTTGGATCATTTTTGTAGCCTCCTTAGTCCCCACCCCAACAAGTCCATGTCTCTCCTGTGCTGAGGACTCCAGAACTGGACCCAGTACTGCACGTGGGGTCTCAGCAGAGCAGAGCAGAGGGGCAGAATCCCCCTCCACCTGCTGCCCACCCCTCTTTGGATGCAGCCAAAACATTTCCTTTTCTAGGATCTCTATCCCAGGCAAAGGAGCTTATCTGTTGAGAGCCCTTTCCTAAAGCATTATGAGTTCTTATTTCCAGCCTATCTCAAAAGCCTCCTTCATATTCAAAACTGCCAAGAAGCTGAGTCACCTTCCTTAGAAACATCAGCTGCTGAGACTTCTGTCCCTCCTTAC
Source organism: Ramphastos sulfuratus (assembly GCA_013399055.1). NCBI lineage: Eukaryota > Metazoa > Chordata > Aves > Piciformes > Ramphastidae > Ramphastos > Ramphastos sulfuratus. The sequence goes on from WBNM01012106.1 coordinate 42,611, forward strand.
TGAGACTGTGGGGAGAACCTTTCCTGTGTGAAAGGCTGTGCTGTGGGAGGAGAGCTGGTGAGGTGCCAGCAGGCAGTTCAGGTTGCCACCTTGAAAGCAAATTATCCCTGAGAATCAGGAACGACCTACAGTGCGTGGTTAAACTCAGAGGACAAAAGGTATCTCTGAAGGGAATGGTGCCAGGAAGCTATTTCAGTCTCATTTGGCTTCCTGGCTGTCTCAAGAAAGAGCACAGAAAATTTAAGTCTCAGGGCTCTTGTTAGAATCCTACAAGATATTTTATGCCTTTTTTGGCTAAATATCCACAGTGCAAAACTGTCCTACATGGCGAGTGATGAACTCAGACAAGAACGTGGATATTTGGTTATGATTCTAGGTCTCCTGATGACTTGGGCTTTTTGCAGAGCTCAAATTAAGTCCTGCACCTTGGTGATGGCAATATCAAGCACAAAATACAGGCTGGGCAGAGAATGGATAGACAGCAGTGTTGAGGAGAAGGATTTGGGGTGCTGGGGTGTTGAAAAGCTGGACATAAGCTGGCAATGTGTGCTCACGGCCCAGAAGCAACTGTGTCCTGGGCTGCACCTCCAGCAGCTTGGGCAGTAGGCAGAGCTGCTCCACTCTGCTGAGACACCACCTGCACTGCTGGGTCCAGCTCTGGAGCAGGGGAAGAGGATTTGAGTCATTAGGTGTTTATCTTCTTATTTAAACAAGTCACGGAGGGAGCTGGAACAGCAAGGACTAGGTAAAAGAAGCATAAATTAAATGGACTTTGGGGAAAGGCATTTTTGTTTTCTAACAGTCCCACAGTGTGGCAATCAGAAAGGCTGAGTGTTTCATCACAAACAAGGTGTGCCTCAAAGAACCTTTGACAGAGGATGGGTTCTCAGGCAGGCTTTGAGAAAATAAGGTCAGTGCTCTTCAAAGAAAGGTTGGAGGGTTTTTTTGGTATTTTAAATACCTCGGGGAGTCTCAGGAATAAAAAATTATTTCTGTCTGGAGAAATTTCAGAGCCAGAAAAAAGGAATCCTTCCACACTGCTAAATCACAGAATCATGCAATCATTTCAGGTAAAACAGCCCTTTAAGGCCATGGACTAAAACCTATTCTCTGCCACATCTGGTGCTAAACCATGTTCCTCAGCACCACATCTCTGCATCTTTTAAACACCTCCAGGGATGGGGATTCAACCACCTCCCTGAGGAGCCTGTTCCAGTGCTTGAGAACCCCTGCAGGGAAGAATTTTTTCCTAATATCCAAACTAAACATCTGCTGGTGCAACTTGAGGCCAGTTCCTCTCACTTGTTACTAAGGAGACGAGACCAACCCTTGTTCCACCGTAACCTCCTTTCAAATGTTTAACACCTCACCAGAAGCCTCCAAATCCTCTTCCACCCTAGTGCTGAATTTCCATAATGACATTGTAAAAACCTGTTAACTAAATGACAACTTAATGCAAGTTAGAACAGGTCTCTTACACTGCCAGTTTTGCCAGGACACTGCCTTCAGGTTTCACAACTGGTATTACAAAACCATTTCAGAAACACTTTTGACACTGTGTCTGTTGAAAGAGAGGTGAGGATGAACACCAATACCAGGAGCTTCTCCTTGTGTTCCTAAAAACTACACAGCAGTGATAGGTGATAATGCAAATCTGCATGGAGACCGCACTGCAGCTGACAGCAACACAAGCATTTGGCAATCAGGAATCTTCATTGAAAGAGAAGATTTTTCAGACATGGTAAAGGCTGGATCATGCTACATGGCCATTACTGGTCAGGCAACATCTCACCAGTACTTGGTACAGTTTTGGGCTCCTCACTACCAGAAGGATGTGGAGGTGCTGGAGTGGGTGCACAGAAGGGCAATGAAGCTGGTGAGGGATCTAGAGCACAGGTCTTGTGATGAGAGGCTGAGGGAAATGAGGTTATTTAGCCTGGAGAAAAGAATGCTGAGGGAAGACCTTCTAACTCTGAAAGGAGGTTAGGGTGAGGTGGGGTTGGTCTCTTCTCACTGGGAACAAGTGACAGGATGAGATGAAATGGCCTTAAGTTGCACTGGGGGAAGTTTAAGTTAGACATAAGGAAAATTTTCCTCTCTCAAGGGGTAGTTAATCCCTGGAACAGGCTGCCAAGGGCAGAGGTGAAGTCTTTGTCCCTGGGAGGATTTGAGTGACATGTGGATGTGATGTTGAAGGACATGGTTTAGTGGTGGACTTAGTGGTGTTGGGTTAATGGTTGGACTTGAGGACCTTGGAAGTCTTTTCCAACCTTAATGATTCTATGATCATCCTCTGACCTCATCCTTCTCATCTTAGCCTGTTAAATGCAGTCATACAGTTTCTACTAAAGCCTTAATTTTGGCCATCGTGTATCAAGCAATGAATTTACCCCTGGTCCAGCTGTTATAAACCAAATGTAATCACAAGTGGATCTTAGTCATAGAACCATAGACTAGTTTGGGTCAGAAGGGACCTTTAAGGTCATCTAGTCTAAGCCCCCTGCAATAAGCAGGGACATCTTCAACTAGATGAGGTTACTCAGAGCCCTGTTCAACCTGACCTGGGATGTTTCCAGGGATGAGGCTTCTACCACCTCTCTGGATAACCTGGGCCACTTTTTTACCACACTGACCTTAAAAAAATTCATCCTATCTAGTCTAAATCTCCCCTCTTTTAGTTTCAAACCATCACCCCTTGTCCTGTCACAACAGGCCCTGCTAGAAACCTTGTCTCCATCTTTCTTCTAGGTCCCCTTTAAGTACGAAAAGGCCACAGTCAAGAACCGCACTGCACAGGAACGCTGACGCCGAATCCTTCAGAGGGTCACCAGCACCAGTACAGAGGTGTTTGTTGCAAACTCCTGTAGCCAGGCTCTCTGCCCATGACTGTTCAAATTCTCCTAAGAACATTACTCTGTATCCTTGTGGAAAGCCACATCAAGGGAAGAAGAAAAAAAAAAAAAAAAAGTAAGACTAATCCTGCAGCTTAGTGTTGTCCTTTGAAGCATTTCACAAACCTGGTTGAAGCCTGAACACTTCTGCAGATTAGTGAGGGGGTGGAGGTATGAAGTTGCTGGACTATTTCATCAGCTGTCCTCATTTCAGAACAGTGCCGAGGAGATCACAGCAGGGTGTCCTCTGATGCTCTGTGCTGAAGGACTGAAGCTGCAGCTGTGAAGATCTTGAAGGCCAAAATGTCAAATATTTTTCCTCACGTACCCCCAAGACACAACCTGCAGCCTTCAAAATGGAACCAGAAGACGTTTGTTTTCCAGCTGATTGCTCAGCTCCCCTCTCACTCCTAAATACAGTTCAAATTCAACCTAAAGCTCTACAAGAATATGCTTCTAAGCCATGTAAAACCTTCCATGGAGTGATCCATCAAGGAGCACAACCCTCTTTCAGATAAAAAACAGCCTTCACTTCTGGTTTTCCAGTGTAAGGATGAAGAGAGGCTTACTTAGGCTCTTCCAGTTTAAGGTTGTGCACCTGGGTTCATTTTTGTTTACGTGGAGATAAAAGACATCACTTCTTCAACACTCTCTTCAAGCAGTAACTAAACTTCCCTTTGAAATAATGGCTTCTCCTTGCCAAGGTTAGTGGTGTTCTGTGCTGTAACCTGAGTTATTGTGCTTCTTTTGTACTGGTGTGCACCTAATTTATTACGGTAGTTCAAAATCTCTTACTCCAAAAACCTGTTTTTCCTTAAAAAAAAAAAACAAAAAACAAAAAAACCCCAGCCTTTGTTAATAGTCCTTGTCTTTGTGGCAATAGCTTTGTACACATGAGCCAGGCAGTGCAAAAAATTTCTGGTGAGTTGAAAGACCCAGGTTGCCCAGGGAGGTGGTGGAAGCCCCATCCCTGCAGGTTTTCAAGGCCAGGCCAGATAGGGTTCTGAGCAACCTGATCTAGTGTGAGCAGGGGGGTTGGAACTAGATGATCCTTGTGGTACCTTCCAGCCTTGACAATTCTATGATTCTGTGATTCTACCTCTTGAAACAACAATACTGAGGTATAGATTCATAGAAACATTTTGATTGGAAGAGAACTTCAAGTACAACCATTCACGCAGCACTGCCAAGTCCCCCACCAAACCATGTCCCTTGGCATCACATCTACACAGCTTTTAAAACCATCCAAGCATGGGGACTGCACCACTTCCCTGGGCAGCTTGTTCCAGGGTTGACAAACCTGTTTGTGAAGCAATTATTCCTAATGTCCAACCTAAATCTCTCCTGATACCACTTGAGGCTGTTACTTATGAGAAAAGTTCGAAAGCTCCCTCCCCTCCTTGCCCTGGTTTGCTTTCAGGGAGTTGTACAGAGTGAGGTCTCTCATCAGCCTCCTTTTCTCTAGGCTAAACAATCCCAGTTCCCTTAGCTGCTCCTCACAAGTCTTACTTTTGAGACCCTTTGCCAGCTTCATTGCCCTTCCCTGAACACGCTCTAGGACTTCAGTGTCCTTCTTGTAGTGATGGGCCCAAAACTGAAGCCAGTATTTGAGGTGAGGCCTGAAATGAACCACTGCATACTTCATAAGGGAGTGTTTGCTTTTCAAAGGGAGTGTTAACTCCTAAAAACGACTTCTAGAGACAGAAAGTAGGAAAAGAAACTTAAATGTAGCATCAAAATAAAAACATAAAGAAGAGAAAGTGTCTTATGAGCCATACTGGTCATGGTTGCCATTCAAAGCAAGCGGTAACCAACAGCTCACTTTCTACTGATAGCCACTACTCCAAATTCCCAAGCCACTCAGGTACCTCTCTTTCCATCACAGAATTAACCAGGTTGGAAAAGACCTCTAGGATCATTCAGTCCAACATATCACCTAACCCTTCTAATTAACTAGCCCATGGCATTAAGTGCCTCATCCAGCCTCCTCTTAAACACCTCCAGGGATGGTGACTCCACCACCTCCCCAGGCAGCCCATTCCAATGCCAATCACTCTTTCCATGAAGAACTTCTTCCTAACATCCAGCCTAAACCTGCCCTGGTGCAGCTTGAGACTGTGTCCTCTTGTTCTGTCAGTGGGTGCCTGGGAGTAGAGACCAACTCCACTTGGCTACAACCTCCTTTCAGGTAGTTGTAGAGAGCAATGAGGTCTGCCCTGAGCCTCCTCTTCTCCAGGCTGCACACCCCCAGCTCCCTCAGCCTCTCCTCACAGGGCTGTGCTCCACCCCCTCACCAGCCTTGCTGCCCTTCTCTGGACACGTTCAAGCACCTCAACATCTTTCTTAAATTGAGGGGCCCAGAACTGGACACAGTACTCAAGGTGTGGCCTAACCAGTTGCTGAGTACAGAGGCAGAAGGACTGTCCTGCTCCTGCTGGCCACACTATTCCTGATCCAGGCCAGGATGCCATTGGCCCTCTTGGCCACCTGGGCACACTGCTGGCTCATGTTCAGTCTCTGTCAACCAGTACCCCCAGGTCCCTCTCTGCCTGGCTGCTCTCCAGCCACTCTGTTTCCAGCCTGTAGCACTGCATGGAGTTGTTGTGGTCAAAGTGCAGAACCCAACACTTTGCCTTGTTAAAACTGATTGCATTGGACTGTGCCTATCTGTCCAAGTCCCTCTGCAGAGCCCTCCTGCCCTCTAACAGATTGACACATGCTCCCAGCTTGGTGTCATCTGCAAACTTACTGATGGTGGACTCAGTCCCCTCATCCAGATCATCAGTGAATATGCTAAACAGGACTGGGCCCAGCACTGATCCCTGGAGCACACCATTAGTGACAGCTGCCAACTAGATGCCCAGCCATCCAGCCAGTTCTTAACCCAGCATAGAGTGCCTCTGTCCAAGCCAAGGGCTGCCAGCTTGGCCAGGAGTTTGCTATGGCAGACAGTGTCAAAGGCCTTGCTGAAGTCCAAGTAGACTACACCCACAGCCTTCTCCATGTCCACCAGGCAGTCACCTGGTCATGAAAAGAGATCAGGTTGGTCAAGCAGGACCTGCCCCTCCTAAATCCATGCTTGCTGGGTCTGATCCCCTGGCCATCCTGTAGGTGCTCTGTGATTGCACTCAGGATGATCTGNGTCCAAAATCGTTCTGGAACTTCAAAATGCAGCTTCCAGCTGAGACTCCTTCATCACTGAAAGGCAGAGCTTTGGAAGATAGTGTTTAAGCTGCTGAACAACACACAGCAATCAATACCAACCCTTCACAGATGACTTAAAACAGCTCTGACACACAAGCCAGATCAGCCTTTCTCACCCAAATTAGAATCATAGAATGGTCTGGGTTGGTAGGACCTCCAAAGCTCATCTAGTCCAACCCCCTTGCAGTCAGCAGGGGCATCCTCAACTAGATCAGGTTGCCCAGGACCTGTTGAGCCTCACTTTGAATATCTTCAGGGATATCCCCAGGCAACCCGTTCCAGTGTTCCACCACCCTCATGGTGCAGAACTTGTTCCTAACATCCAATCTAAATCTGCTCTTCTCTAGTTTGAAACCACTGCCCCTTGTCCTATCACTACAGCCTGCTTTATTGAAAACCAGAGACATTCTCAAATCAGAGGCATTTAAAACATTTATTAGAGTTAATCATTGTAGGTTAAATAAAGCACAAAACCTACATTTAAGGCAAAAAATACCCCAAAACAACCCACCCCAAACCAACATTATTAGGTATCATACCATTAGTATGTAAACTAGAAAGTACTAACAGATTGCAGCATCCCATATATGAAGCGAGTGGGTCCAGCCCAGTCAAAGCCCTTCTATAAAACTACTTCCTTCATCATCTTCTCTTTAAACCAGTTCCTGACCAGCCAGCAAAGCAAGTCACCCATAACTGGGTGCTCACAGCCTTGAGTCATGGTACAAACAAGCTCCACCAAACATCCCCAGCACTGTAGCCAGTGCCTCAGGTCTGCTGTCAGCTCTCTTGAGGAAAAGAAAAAAAGCCACCAAACCAGTCTTGGATAATCCCAGGACTAACTGGCCAGCCTCAAGCTGCAGCAATATTTATGATCATTATTATTAACGCAGATCAGCTACAGAGTCAGCTGCTCATCACAGTCATTTAGTCCTTCATCAGCCCTAAAGTACCAAGATGAATTCCAGTCCCTGGTGAAAGTTTTGACTCTGAGACTGAAGGTTTTCTGAAATGGCACTTTCCAAGCAACAAAAGGAAGCAGAAATAATGGAGGTTACATCTGAAAATCACAATTTTTTAAACCAACCCATTCCCCATTCCCTGACTTGAAGAAACAAAGCTGCTCTTCCAGCTTTGAGGAAGAGCAGAAAGGCAATGTCATTGTTGAAGGCAAGCTTCAGAGAAAGTCTGCAGAGGAAATGTGAGCTGCTCTGCACACTGGACCCTTATTTCTTCACCGGTGACTTCAGAGTTGCTGAGCTTCAGTTTCTCCAGAGCTCACCATAACTCCAATCCCAAGAATTTACACAAGCAAAATCCTCGTTCATTTAAATGTTTTCCTTGATGACTAAAAGCAGAACAAGGTGATTTAGCTCTGGCCCACCCAACACAAAAGTACCTCTGAGGCTACTTAGCCAGCATTTGAATTTTAAAGCCTGCCACAGATCCACGTTACCACTTCCAGTTTTAAACTGTTTTAACATACAAAGCTGAGATGCTTCACACACAGCTCAGTGGTGGCCTGCTCCACAAATTCATATAATCACAGAATGCTTTAGGTTGGAAGGGACCTTGAAAGGTCATCTAGAACCCTCTCCCTGCAGTGAGCATCTTCAACTAGATCGGGTTGCTGCTAGGTCAGGTCCACAGAATTGCATTTGGAAAGAAACATTCTGGTGGGGTTCACTGGATTCCAGCCTTTAACCCTCAAGTCTTGTGTTCTCTTCAGCTGCTTTTGTACAGAAACATCATTACTCCAACTTGAAGACTTCTTGGAGTGCAGTGATGAGACCATGAGGAGCGGGGCACTGTGGCACCCTCTTTAAGAAACCCAAGTAGTATTTTTGAGCAGACACTTTTGGTCTGGGGCACAGATTTGGAGGACATCTGCTAAGCAGTGGAGGTTACGCTGGTATTGATGTTCTTTGGACAGTTTCAGTGATCATGGAAACCTACACCCTGGGAAGGGAATTGACTCAGGTAGTGTCTCATCCTCTGGAGAGATTCTAAACCCACCTGGACATTGCTGTCCCAGGCAATCTGCTCTGGATGACCCTAACTCAGCAGAGGGGTTGGACTAGATGATCACAGAATCATAGATTGTCAGGGCTGGAAGGGACCTCGAGGATCATCTAGTTTCAACCCCCTCTGCCATGGGCAGGGACACCTCACACTACATCAGGTTGCTCACAGCCACATCCAGCCTGGCCTTAAAAACCTCCAGGGGTGAAGCTTCCATCCCCTCCCTGGGCAACCTGTTCCAGTGTCTCACCACCCTCATGGTGAAGAACTTCTTCCTAACATCCAATCTGAATTCACCCACTTCTAGTTTTGCTCCATTCCCCCTAGCCCTATCACTATCTGACATCCTAAAGTCTTTCACTTTTTAGGATGTCAGGTAGATGATCTCCAGAGGTTCCTTCCAACCCTCACCAGTCTGTGATTTAGGCAAGCACAGTGTCTGCAGCTTCTTTCTGAAGCAGACTGAAACCTTGTGGGGTCCAGCAGTCTCCTTCATGCCAACTCTTTTCACATACACAGCACCTCCTGACACAGGTTTTGCCTCCCATCCTGTAAAAATTGCCCTCACTCATCCCTTGGATCCAATTTTTTTTTTTTTTTTTTTGTTAGTAAATTCAGTCCATTTCTTGATGATATTTACTGGAAGTATGAGATGAAGCTACAGATTTAGAAAAATACTGAACCAGGTGGCAGAGAAACTCTAAGCCAAAATTCAGGATATATGAGGTTGTTTTCACCCTATTATTACACAGAGAACTCTAAAAATATGCCCAATCCACTTTGCACTGTAAGACCTTTTGGCTGCAAATCTAAATTTAATATTTAAAATGACATTTTTTATTTTAAAAAAATGAAAACATGAAAAAAAAACCCAGCCACTGGTTTAAACAGACTCAGAGCACTTGGACATTGTCATTCTGACAGGATATTAGAGAGGATTTTCCACCTAGGTTTTGAAAAATCCTTTTGAAGCAAAGCCTTCTGCTCCTGGTCCTTGGGTTATTGCTGGTGGGAAGTGTTAGAATTGTTGCTTTCAAGATAAGGAGCACTGAGATCACAAAAGCCCTTTCTCAGTGAAGACAAAGAGCAAATGGTGCTGGTTTCAAGTAAACCTGAAGAGCTCCAGTGGGATCATCAGCACCTACTACCAGGACGAGGACGCGACTTCTGCTTTCGGAGTTTGATTGGTTCACTCTCACTGTTCCCAGCAGGACACAGGGGTGGAATTCGCTGACCTGAAACACAGAAGAGAAAGAATTCAGTTTTCCCTTAGATAGGAACAACACAGGCAGGTAATAGAATGATTTAGCTTGCATGAGAATGACACCTGTGGAACCTCACCAGAAAGCAAACATCTCCTGCATGTCTTCAGTCATTTCCCTTGCATCCTGCTTATGAAAGAATCCCGAGTGAGTTCCCAGCTTTCTCCTCATTCCACGTAAAAGTGAATGGTGCTTGTTTAAGGAATTCATAGAATTATAGAATCATAGAATCATAGAATTCATAGAATCATAGACCTCAAAGCTCATCCAATTCCAGCCCCCTACCATAGGCAGGGACACCTTCCACTAGAACAGGTCACTCAAGGCCTCATCCAACCTGGCCTTGAACTCCTCCAGGGAGGGAGCAGCCACAACCTCCCTGGGCAACCTGAAAGGGTTCTCAAACACTGGAACGGGCTCCAGAGGGGAGGGGATGAATCCCCAGACCTGGAAGTGTTTAAAAGATGCAGAGATGTGCTGCTGAGGGACATGATTTCGCCCCAGACTTGGTAGATAATAGTTGGACTTAATGATCTCAAAGGTTTTCTCCAACCAATACAGATAACTGTGTGCTGCCCATACTTCAATAACACAGAATTTGTTCTTGTCATTGCATCCCTCCCTCCTTTGAGGGGTACCCAGATCTTTCAAGTTGACATCTTTGATCACTTAACACCACCCCCTCCTCTCCAAACTCTCCTGACTTTTTAATTGTCCTATGGGGTGATTGGTGTAAGTGTCTGAAAGCATTTCTGCCGCCACAGGAGAGCTACAGCTCTCTCCTGAGGGCAGAAGGCACTGCTCCAACTCCCTTTCCCATGCACCCTGTGAGTATTGCTGTGTTTCTTTGTCTGAACAGCTTCCTACTCACAGAGAACACACAATGTGCGTGGTAATTAATATGGTAGATAGAAAACCAATCTGTCCCTGGTGCAGGCCTGGCTTTTCCATCAAACCTATGATGTGAGACCCCCACCAATATCTTGCAGAGCTTACAGCAATGCTATCACACTCCCTCCTCACCCACTCTAAGGATAAACATTGAGATGATACCTTCTTGGTCTGCTCTTCTCCAGGCTAAACAGCCCCATGTCTCTCAGCCTTTCCTCCTCACAGAGAGGCTCCAGTGCCCTCAGCATCCTCCTGGCAGTCTGCTGTACTCTCTCTAGTATTCCTGTCTCGCTTGAACTAGCAAGGCCAGCACTGGACCCAATACTGCAAAAGTGACCTTGCTAGTGCAGAGTAGAGGGGGAAGAGAACCTCCCTCGACCTGCTGGCCACTCCTTCTAATGCACCCTAGGAAACCATTGGGCTCTTGGCCACAGGAGCACACTGCTGGCTCCTGGTGAAATTGTTGTCCACCAGCACTCCTAGGCCTTTGTCCACAGAGCTGCTTTCCCTAACCTCTGCTGGTGCAGGCAGTTATTCCTCTCTAGGTGCAGGACCCTACACCTGTCCTTGTTGAACTGCATCAGGTTCCCCTCTACCCATTTTGCCAGCCTGTCCAGGTCTCACTGAATGGCAGCACAGCCTGACAGGGTGTCACCACTCCTCCCAGGCTAGCATTTTGCATGAAGCACCTCTCAAGCACCTTCAACTCAGCCCCAGCTAAAACCAAACCCTGTTGTTCTGACTCAGAGCACAACACAGATAAAACCACCAGGACCTATAGACACAGTTTCCATAACATACCATTAACCAAATACTCTCCAAACACTTTGTTCATCTAACGTCAGGTTTGGAAGAGGAAAGCTTCTAACCTTTAGAAGTCTGCATTAAACAATTTAGTTACTTCTATTCCTTTTCATTCAGTGTTTCCTATTTCTTCTGAGTGCCAAGTCCTGAGGTGCTCTTGGTGTGTGTGCAGAGAAGCAGGAAAACTTCTCTCTGGAGCAAAACCATTTGCAGGCTTCAAGGTCAGTCAGTACTTTGTCCAGTTCAGAGCAGGGCACAATGTATGTCGTTAAGAATCACCTTGATTTATTCCACTTCTCAAAACGATAAAACCCAAGCAGATAACAACTACAAATAATAAAGAGGAGGAAAAAAAAATACCTCTAGCCATAATATTTGCTGATTAGTTACTGTGCTCTTTGAACTAGGAACACTCTGTCATTAACTACTTGTGGTTGCTGCTGTTTGGATACCATCACACCCCCCTCCTTGACTTCAGTACAAGGAAATGAACCTTTAAACAGGCTAAGATCTTCTCAAGTCTGAGAATGTAAAGGTTTTCTTTTCAGTAGGGAAGTTTGCCCTTCCTTATTATTCCTCTTATTACCAGATTTAATAAACCATCAAGTAAAATAATTCTAGTTTTGGGAACAAGACTTATCCTTGCCAAAGGAGCTTTTATCATCTGGTGCATAGTGGACAGGAGTAATCTTGAAGCACAAAACTCAGTCTAATACCTGAGAATAAGCAGCTTCTGGAGTACAAAATTCAGTCTAACACCTGAGAATAAATTCTTGATGCACAAAACTCAGCCTAAGACCCAAGAAGAAGCTCCTGGGGCACAAAATTCAGTCTAATTCCTGAGAATAAGCTTTTGGATCACAAAACTCAGCCTAATACCCAAGAACAAGCTCTTGGTGCACAAAACTCAGCCTAACACCTGAGTGGAAGCTCTTGGAGTACAAAATTTAATCTAACACCTGAGGGGAAGTTCTTGGAGCACAAAACTCAGTCTAGCACCCAAGGAGAAGCTCTCGAAGCACAAAACTCCATCTAGCACCTGAGAAGAAGCTCTTGAAGCACAAAATCTCAGTTTAACACCTGAGAAGCAGCTCCTGCAGCACAAAACTCAGGCTAACACCTGAAGACAAGCTCCACAGCAAATGGACAGTGACTTTTCACCAAGAGCCTGGGGAAGTGAATTAAAATCATTCCTCAGAAATCTGAGTGATGGTCTCTCCCTGGGCCTCCTTGACATTGGGTGGTGTAACAGAGAAAGGTTAAGCAGCAGCAGCAGCTGAAGGCTGAGCAGTGAAGTGCTGAGCCTGCATCAATATGTGCTGCTTCGAAACCACCTCATTCAGTGCTGCTACCTAAAAGCACCATGATCATTTCATCTTGTCATTCAGCTCTGGATAAATATGGCACCAATATTGCTGACAGCAAACTCAAACAGAGCTGGCACTGAGCTAAGCTCACCAGAGGTCATTTTAGAAAGTATATGCTCATGTAGAACATGTCTCACACTGCTGAGTGTGGCTCCTGTTCCAGAGCAACAAAAACCACCCATGCAGGAGCTAACCAACAGCATTGCTCATTGATGCTTTTTCTCTCATGCAGATGGTGTCAGAAAGCAGCTCTGACTCCCAGCCCTGCAATGCTCCTGAAGAAATAAAAAAGTCAAGGCAGTTCCTCTCCAAACCAGAGAGCAACTTGAAAGATCCATGGGGAGATTGAATTCATCCATTGCTTAACTTAAAGACCACAAAGCAGAGCACAAATAGAGTCTTGTCTCCATTTTGGAGAGCAGGACAGACCCACCCAGCTTGCCAGAAGGCACTAGCAGCATAGAGAATCCTAGAATGGTTTGGGTTGGAAGGGACCTTTAAAAGGTCCTCTTGTCCAACTTCTCTCTAATCAGCAGAGACATCTAGAACTAGAGCAGGTTGCTCAGAGCTCCAGACAGCCTGACCTGGAATGTTGCCAGGCATAGGGACTCTAACCACAGATCTGGGCAACCTGGCTCAGTGTTTCACCACTCTAACTGGAAAAAAAACCAAACAACTTATTCCTTCTCTCTAGCCTAAATGTCCCTCTTTCAGTTTCAGTCCAGCACCCCTTGACCTGTCACAACAGGCCCTGCTAAAAAGCCTCTCCATATCTTTCCTGCAGGCCCCCTTTAAGTACTGAACAGCCAAAGAAGGTCTCCCCAGGACCTTCTCATTTTAGGATTCCAGATGAAACAGTCAATCACACAGGGAAAACCAGCTGTGCACACATCCCTCTGCAGCTGAGCTGGTGGTGGAATGAAGAACTTAGGGATGTGCTGAGACAGGAGAGACATCCCAGATTGCTGATATTTCTATGGAGTGAGCTCCACTGGCTGCAATTTAAAGATTAGTCAGTTAAATATCTGGTTATATATTTTGGGTTTACTTCACTAATGCTTAGATCATATTTTCCTGGATTTTGTGCAAGAAAGTTTTTTGTAACCATGCAGCTCTACACATTCCTGCAGAGGTCTTGGTGTTCTCCGTGATCTCAGTCCAGTAAACACACCATGGTGTGTAAAATAACATGTCACAAGAGGTTGCTGAAATGTAGGGTCACAGAAATTGGCACAGTCCCTAAGCGAACCACCCAGGTTAGCAGGTGGGAAGCACTAAATCAATCCCATCTCCTCCTTTCTGGCATTTTTGTGTTGGGCTGAGGCAATCCAGGATGAAGGTCAGAGTCTTCTCCAAAGCCTGGTAGAGTTCCAACTCCTGCTACTGAATGTGAAACTTGCAAAGGTAAAGAGATTAATCAGCACTTGGGGAGCTGCAGTTCTGAGAGTGCCAGAAGCAGAGGGTTGGAAATGAGAGGGTGGGACAAGAAGTGAACCAAACGGGAAGGGAGTGAAATGAAAAGTGGAGCAGGGAAGCAGGAGAGAGAGCAGGGCCTGGGTGACAGCTCTGTGAGCAGAACTTGAAGAAAGGCAGCTAAGGGTTGCTGTGCTGCAGCTGGAAGCAGGATGATGCATCACCACTGTCATGAAATCTGCTCTCTTTGTTCCCTTTGCAATGTGGTGTTACAAGCTGTGACAGCCATTAGCTCTGCAAAATCAGGCTTGGAGTTGAGCTGTATGGGTTTGTTGGGTTGCTTGTTTTTGTCATGAAACAAGTGACATGACACTTCCACTGACCTGTGGAAGGCTGCCTGACAGCTGCTGCAGCTCAGGTGAGCTTTTCTCATGCTCACCTGAGAAAATCACAGAACAGTTTTGGGTGGAAGAGACCTTTAAGATCATGGACTCCAACCATAAACCAAACACTGCCAGGTCATCACTAAACCATGGCCTTCAGCACCACATCTACACAGCTTTTAAATAGCTCCAGGGATGGGGACTCCACCACTTCACTGTGCAGCCTGTTCCAGGGCCTGACAAATTTTTAGGCAAAGGAACTATTCCTAACATCCAACCAAACCTTCGCTGGTGCAACTTCAGGCCATTTCCTCTCATCCTTCCTTGGGAGAAGACACTGACCCCTCACTCCAACCTCCTTTCAGGTAGTTGTAGAGGATGAGTAAGTCTACCCTGAGCCTCCAGGCTAAACAACTTCCATTCCCTCAGCCACTCATAAACTTGTGATCCCAGAATTACAGAATCACAATGGCTGGGCTTGGAAGGGACCTTAAAGATTCCAACTATGCCATGGGCAGAGACACCTCTTACTAGATCAAGTTACTCAAACCCCATCCAGCCTGGTTCTGAACACTTCTGAGGCGGGGATATCTGCAACCTCTCTGGGCAATCATGATATTAGTAAAGACTTTCTTCTTAATATCTAATCTAGATCTATTCTCTTTCAGTTTGAAACCTTTACACCTCATCCTACCACTACAGTCCCTGATAAAGAGTCTCTCCTCATCTCTGCTGTAGGCCCCCAAGGCTGACTTCTTAAGTAGTGGTACGACAGCTATAAAACGTTCAGAATCTCCTCCTAGAAGGAGGTGAGCTTCTAGGGTGAGCACATAGGGCTTAGGTAAGCCCCTGCAAACCACTGCTCTCCAGAACCCACATTAATCACAGAATCATTCAGGTCGGAAAAGAACCTTGGGATCATCAAGTCCAACCATCAGCCCTACTCTACAAAGTTCACCCCTGAACCGTATCTCTAAGCACCACATCCAAGCAACCATCTATGAAGACACAGCAGAATGCAGCAGGCACTTCTTACCCAACAATTATGGCACTTAGCATACAAGACTCTTTCTGCACCTGTAGGACTCGGGACACTCACTCTTCTTATCTCCCCAAAGCCCTTGAAACCAGTTCCACTGGCGTTCTAGAATCTCCTCATGACTCTCACATGGGTTCTAAAGCTTGGCCTACCAGTTCTTTTCCAGTTTCTTCTCTCATACTTGTGGTGAAGCAGGATCTCCCCAACAGACAGAGCTGATCTGCTGTTTACTTCGTGTTGTAGAAGGTGAGACATCCAGTAAAGGATATTGCACAACTAAGCACAGCTAAGTTGCAATTAAATACTCCTAGTAGTATCTCTAACAGCATCAAAAGCAGTGCTGCCAGCAGATTGAGAGAGGTGATTCTGCCACTTTGCTCTGGTGAGACCTCACCTGGAGTACTGTGTCCAGGTCCGGAGCCCTCAATATAAGGAGGACATGGACCTGAAGAAGCAAGTCCGGAGGAGGGCCCTGAAAATAACCAGGGAGTTGGAGCACCTCTGTTATGAGGACAGGCTGAATGAGCTGGGGGTGTTCAGCCTGGAAGACCTACTAGCAGCCTTTGAGTATCTGAGTGGGGCCTACAAGAAGGCTGGAGAGAGACAGTTTACAAAGGCCTGCAGTGATAGTACAAAGGGCAATGGCTTCAAACTAGGGAAGAGGAGATTTAGATTGGATGTTAGGAACAAGTTCTTTACTATGAGGGTGCTGGAACACTGGAACAGGTTGCCTGGGGAGGTGGTAGAGGCCTCATTCCTGGAAATGTTCAAGGTGAGGCTTGACAGGGCTCTGGGCAACCTGATCTAGTTGAGGATGTCCCTGCTGACTGCAGAGGGGGTCAAACTAGATGACTTTTAGAGGACCTTTCCAGCCCAGACCATTCTATAATAGAATCTATGATTCTATCTCCACACAACCAAATACAGCCCTTTATTTTTTCAAAGCAAAGGCATAGCTTCCTGACACTTGAAGTTCTTCCTAGGAGAAGGAACAATACAACTAAATTTTACTCATTTAATTAGAATCCACAGGGAAAAAAAAAAAAAGAAAAGAGAAAAAAAGAAAGATTTAAATCTTACAGGCATCAAAGTAAACAACATAATTCCTCCTGACTTTAATTACCAGCAGATCCAACCTTGATTTGAGGTCCTGCTGTAATGAACTTTGGATTAGTTTGGTTTATTTATTAGTTTATGTTGAAGAGCTCTCCTCTGGTTGCAGAGAAACCCAAGACCTCACAAGTGGAATTTAAGAGCAGGCAAAAGGTCACTCAGTTTTAGAATCATAGAATCATTAAGGTTGGAAAAGACCTTTAAGATCATAATTTCCAACCATTAACCTAACACTGTCAAGTCACTACCAACACATGTCCCTTAGTGCCACATCTACACATTTTTTGAACACTCATGAGGATGGTGACTCCACCACTGCCCTGGGCAGCCTGTTCCAGGGCCTGACAAACCCTTTCTAGGATGACATTTTCCTCATGGCCAACCTAAATCTCCCCTGGTACAACCTGAGGCCATTTCCTCTTGTCTATTGCTTGCTACCCAGAAGAAGAGAATGACTCCCACCTTGTTCCAACCTCCTTTCAGGGAGCTGTTGAGAGTGATGAGGTCTCCCCTCAGCCTCCTTTTCTCCAAGCTAAACAACCCCAGCTCCCTCTGCTGCTCCTCACAAGACTTGTGCTCTAGACCCTTCACCAGCTTAGTTTTCCTTCTTTGAACACCCTCCAAAAACTCATAAAATTAAGATTTGAAAGTGAAAGGACTAATGATAGAACACAGGGAGTATAAACAGTAAAGAATATGTTCTGGAACATAAGCCTGGGTGATGTCTGCTCATCTTTTCAGAGTGTTTTCACAGGTGAACATCCCCTACTCAGCTATGAGCTTGGGCTACCATAAAGGAAGGGTAAATGTGACTTGCTTTGTACCATAAATCTCTGCTTTTTGGACAGTGAGGGTGGTAAAACACTGGCCCAGGTTACCCAGAGAAGTGGCAGAAGCCCCATCCCTGGAACCATTCCAGATCAGCTTGGGCAGAGCTCTGAGAAACCTGCTCTGGCTGAAGGTGTCCCTGCTGACTGTAGGAAGCTTTAGAGGTCTCTTCCAACCCAAACCAGTCTATGCTTCTATGATTGCTTTTCTTAAAACATCTGATAATCCCCTGCAGAGCAGTTCAGGGATAGTCACCAATCAGCAGATAAGAGGATGAAACCCACCACACTCAGCACTAAAAGCCTGAAAACTGTCCACCTGCCATTCCATCTGTCCACGTCCACCTGAGACAGTGCAAGCATCCAATATCCACTGGAAAGGATCCCTCCCCGTGCCAGAGACAGACACTGCCCACTTCTTCTGCCCCTCTACTCTGC